>LVLI01000124.1:0-40760 GCA_001687465.1 Halocafeteria seosinensis | reverse complement strand
ACGCCCCTGACTGCGAAATATGCAGAAATTCCAACGCCGTAGAGCACCCAGGATAGAGGTGTCGGGCATCTCCTTTGCGTGAATTCCTTTACAACGTACGTTCATCTGTGTTTGTTGGTGATGCTTTGTGGCGTCCGTCATCGGGGATACTTTGAAACGAGGTTTAGACGACGATGGCTTTTTCCTCGGAATCCGGCTGCGCTGCCAGCGGAAAAGCGGGTTCGGTACAAGACTGTTTATCTATGTTCTATTAGGAGTCCTGGACCAGTATTTTGAATATCATATGGGAATTCATAATATCTTTGCTGGAGGAAATGTTTTTCTGGATTTGGCAGAGTTGGATACTCCTAGTCCTGATGATGGACTCGGAGACCGCCGAACCAGCGCGGGTGGCGAAATGAGAGTTCTGTACCACGTCTAACTTGAGACGTACCGATCTCCAAATGCAACGTTTGATTTGAATCAAACTCTAAGTAACATCATTCCGCTGTATGCAACATTAATCGGGAGTATTGGGGTAAGAGATACCTCCAAAATAGTATCGTAAATGCAGGCTTTCGGACGAGTATCGAGGCAACAAACCTGGAAAGTTATACATGCTTTCTAAGTCAAATCGAGGCAGGGAAAAACTGCGGGGGCTCTCGTTCCTTCTTCTATATTGAAAATCCTTTTGATCGCATCCATTCAAGTGAAATTCGTCGAAGACGGATACTCCCAAAGAGTGTTGTGAAATCGAAGTCTTCTGCTGAAGTTCGCGAGGGGAGAAGAGTGCAGCTCTAACCTTATTGAGTTCGGGCATACGGAGTGCATGAGTCCTAAAGGTTTATTTCCACAAATCACCATCACAGTTGCCTGTCGATTCTATACGTGTACGTAATTGGGATTACGGTGCCCCGGATAACCTCAGACTTTGGGTCTTGGACGAAAGGCTTTGGGGAGTGTAGAGGGCCAGCAATGTTCAAAGTGGAGATGCCTTTTGTGTGCAATGCTGGTGGGAACACTATTGGCGCTCTAAATCCTTACTTTGTATTTTGTTTCCTTTGCATTCAGCTATTCATGCAGAATTCATTGTAGGTGGATACTCTAAACCAGGATGGAAGTTGGAGGCTGCCACAAGCGGTGGAGTGCGGAAAGTAGAAAATCATTCCTATCACTGTTTCGGCTCATTAAGGGAGTACTTGAATGGTTTGTTTCCTCTTAGTCAGTCTTCCGGACCATCTTTCCTGTCCATGCATGTTCCTTCAGCTTTGGACAGCATCCAAGAGGTAGGTGCAGGTGTTTGCCCAACGCAACGTAACCATATTGATTGCGGGCCTCTAGTCGCCTGCGTGATGCGTTCTCTAGCATGGGACCTCCCGTTTGATTTCTCCCAAGAGACAATCGACGTCGAAAGAGCTAATATAGCTCTACAGTTGATCAAGGCATTTGCAGAAGATACAAGATAGCCGAAGTACCAAAGTCAAGCGTGCTGTAAATTCGTCCCCAGTAAAACTTGCAATTGTACCGTCTCCGCCTTAACCGAAAAAGATCCAACCATTGTACACTCTAAACCAGTCAATACTAATGCTGTATTCATAATGTCAAAGGGTCGGATACACCCATCGCTGAGTACAAGGCCCTTTACAATAGCCACTTTTCTTCTCTGGGAATCCAGGGAGAGGGAGAGTTTTACCTAAAAATCTCGTGGTATCCCTATCGACATGAGTTCCACCCTGTTGCATAAACAAAATATTATATGCGTACGTAAAATGTATGTACCAGTCCTATCTCCATATATACTCCATAGTGTCCCTCATCTTCCAACTGAAAGTGCCCGCCTTCCCACGTCCGACTTCAACCAAATAACCTATTTTGGGGGTCTATGCCTTAGGCTATCCGCCTTAACCCGGAAAGCATCCAACCATTGTACACTCTAACCCAATCAATACTAAAGCTGAATTCATAATGTCAAAGGGTCGGATACACCCATCGCTGAGTACAAGGCCGTTAACAATAGCCACTGTTTCTTCTCTGGTAATCCGGACAGAGGGAGAGTTTTACCTAAATATTTCATGGTATCCCTACGGACATGAGTTCCACCCTGTTGCATAAACACAATATTATAGGCGAAACAAAAATGTATTTACCAGGTATATCACCATATATACTCCATAGTGTCCCTCAACTTCCAATTGAAAATGCCCGCCTTCCCGCGTCCGACTTCAACCAAGTCACCTATTTCGGGGGGCTATGCTTTAGGCTATCCGCCTTAACTGAGAAAGTATTCAACCATTGTACACTCTAAACCAGTCAATATCAAAGCTGCATTGACAATCTCAAAGCATCGGATAAATCCATCGCCGAGTACAAGGCCGTTTACAACAGCCACTGTTTCTTCTCTGGTAGTCCGGACAGAGGGAGAGTTTTACCTAAATATTTCATGGTATCCCTACGGACATGAGTTCCACCCTGTTGCATAAACACAATATTATAGGCGAAACAAAAATGTATTTACCAGGTATATCACCATATATACTCCATAGTGTCCCTCAACTTCCAATTGAAAATGCCCGCCTTCCCGCGTCCGACTTCAACCAAGTCACCTATTTTGGGGGGCTATGCTTTAGGCTATCCGCCTTAACTGAGAAAGTATTCAACCATTGTACACTCTAAACCAGTCAATATCAAAGCTGCATTGACAATCTCAAAGCATCGGATAAATCCATCGCCGAGTACAAGGCCGTTTACAACAGCCACTGTTTCTTCTCTGGTAATCCGGACAGAGGGAGAGTTTTACCTAAATATTTCATGGTATCCCTACGGACATGAGTTCCACCCTGTTGCATAAACACAATATTATATGCGAAACAAAAATGTATTTACCAGGTATATCACCATATATACTCCATAGTGTCCCTCATCTTCCAATTGAAAATGCCTGCCTTCCCGCGTCCGACTTCAACCAAGTCACCTATTTTGGGGGGCTATGCTTTAGGCTATCCGCCTTAACTGAGAAAGCATTCAACCATTGTACACTCTAACCCAATCAATATTAAAGCGGAATTCATGATCTCAAAGCGTCGGATAAATCCATCGCTGAGTACGAGCGCACTCCATTTGGCCAATTACGGAGCTCCGTTTCCCACCTTCCTAAGGAGAAATCAGCGACAACATTCATGGTATCCCCCGAACGCAAACAACCCAAACTAGGGATCATGATAAGAAAATTTGTTCAGGAATTGAGAAGGTTTAATTGAAAGGGCAAAAAATGGGCTGTAAGTGTTGTTTGGCCGCCGTAAAGTTCCCTGTATTTCTGCGCCGCGTAGCCGTGCAACTTCAACAGTCTCTCGGAGCTCATGCAGCTACAGCAGCTAATTTAGCATCCATCTGAAGGCATGATACGATACCCATATGAGTGGAAAAGGGTGGGAGCCGATTGTTACACGAACAATCCGAAGATAATGGTGCTTTCTGACCGGGTTTTCCGGGTCTCTCTCATGGCTCTCGACTTCACAGGAGGAGAGTCTCTGGAACCAGAGAATGAATCGTATCCCCAGTGAAATCAAACTAGTCTGCGCTTTCCAATGTGTTAAACACACAAGTATTGACATATTCACCAAATATTTCAGAGATTGGCACCTTACATATTGCATATGAGCCCTTCTCGCCAGACTGTCTCGGCTCCGAGCTTCATCTTCGCCCACGTATTGCCGTCACATTCATGTATAATTAAGAACCCCATCTTGAAACGTACCGAAATACAAGATATCTGATTACACTACATGTACATATACTTTGTATGGTTGTACGATACATTCCAGCCAGGTTATACAACTGTAAATGTTTTTGGGGGGCGATTCCAAAAAGACCATCCCGGGATACCCGGACAGAGCATCCCGGGATACTCGGGGCAGCGCATCCCGGGATACTGTCGGAGAGCATCCCGGGATACTTTGTCCGATTTCTCGTACATTTGGCAGTAACCTGAGCTCGAGAACAAAATTGGAGATGCCCCCAAACGACGACGACTTGAATGTCCAATACTCCAGATTTATTACTGCTTCAAAGTTTGCGAATACCATAGGTATGCGGACAGCTGGCTCAACTCAATGTCGCGTGGGCGAGAATGCTGGAGACGTTGCTAAGGAATTAGAAGCGACTGGAGAGAGTGAACTAACTTGGCGAAGAAGGAACCTCACCTTTCTGATTCTACGAAAATCAAATTCTGCAGAGTGCATACCAATGCCCCTAGGATGTCATGACTTGGGTCTCTTCGCAGAAGCGCAAGTGCTATTTGCCCGCTTCAGTCTTCAGGTGGTGCTTGCGTCATGGTTACTGCTGGTGACTCTACCACGCTTCCGACTGTATGGGAAAAATGTCCGTACTCCAGAAGAAGAATGTTTGCAACTTGTTTGTGGAAACAACTTCGGAAGCATGACTTTTTGTCCCGTCTTGCATTGCAAATCTCCCTTCTGTTGTACCCTTTTTCCGCAGGGTTCTACCGCAAAACACAAACAGCGTGAGAAGCCTCTAGCTTATACTCAACCCACGGCTACTCTGTCATTAGTGACGGCTCTATTACTTGCAATACATCTCTGCGATCAGTTGCAAAATGTGAAGGCCGAAGATTTGCGATCCTCAATACTGAACGGAAACGAAGGCTGCTTCCAGTATAGCCCGCATCGCAACCTTTTTGAAATGAATTGTAGTGAATTGGTATGGGGTCTTCGTGGGTACCGAAATCAAGATTACATTTCATTGGGTGCGAATGAGGTATTTGATGGTGGTCGACAGAAGGGGAATCTGATAAATTTGATTGAAATGACAAATTTCGTCGGATTGTTTAAGATAATGGAAAGTGTCATGTCGTTCGACAAAGCCCCCTTGATTCAGAATCTTGATGTTAGGTACGGATTAACTGCCAGAAAAGGTGGCTTCATTGCTCGAAAACAGCAGAAGTTCATCGTCATTGATTCATGTAGTTCTTCAGGATTTATTGATGGTGACCTCGCTGGTGGTATATGTGGTTATCAAAGTGGTCTCAGTCATGGCCAAGTCAAGATATCGAATTCGTATTCAACAGGGAGGATACGGGGTGCTTTTGGAGGTGGCATTACAGGAGGTTGGGTAGGATACCGTAACGGGATTGTCAATATCACAGATTGTTATTCAACTGGGGATATTGAAAGCGAATACGCGGGTGGTATCTGTGGATCTGGTGCTGGTTTTACGAACGGTCAAGTGTATATTGCTCGTTCTTATTCCACAGGAGACATTCTGGGTGCAAACAGTGGTGGTATTGTTGGTCGTGGTGCTGGGCCTACCAATGGACTCGTGTTTATCAAGGAACACACACACACAAATGTGACAGATAGCCCACCGGCCGGGAAGTTGACCACATCCTCTTAACGAGGAGCGGTAAGCGCCCGTGTTAAGGAATGCTATAGCCTGGGACATATATCTACAGATGGTAGTGGAGGGATAAGTGGAGATAATCTAGCACTCGATCAGGGTAAAGTTCACATTGTCGACTGTTATACACGAGGAGATATTAGTGGCAACGTAGCAGGAGGTATTACAGGAGACAGTACAGGAGGTATTGGCGGGGGAGGGGAAGTATACATCACAAATACGTATGCATCAGGAATAATCACTGCTGGGAGTGCTGGTGGGATTATAGGACGCATAGGGAGTGGCGATGCCAACGGCATTATTCAAGTGAAATACTCCGTATTCAATGGTTCGATTGTTGGTGAGGACTCTGGCAATAGTGGTAATTTTACAGAGATAGGAAACTCAGATGATTTGTCCAACATTCTCGGAACGCTGTATCACTATGAGGGGTTGCAACGATGGTCTGATGACGTATGGGCTCCGGATGGAGGAAGTAGTATCAATGAGCACAATAAGCATTATGAGGAGAATCTGCCCATTCTGCGCTTCCAACTGCCACCATCTTTTACCCCATCACCAATGTCGACGACATCTACTCCATCACCAATGTCGACGACATCTACTCCATCACCAATGTCGACGACATCTACTCTATCACCAAGGTCGACGACATCGACCCCATCTGTTTCAATTGACAGCCCCATGGCAACTTCTTCATGTGCGCCCCCACAATCCACGCCCGCCGACGGTCCCATAGTTTCGTCTACACGGATTTCTCCACAGGGAGGTCAACTGCCGGAGGACCTTGAAGTCACTCACAATGGAATGAGTACCGGCGGTGCCACTGGCATTGCCATTTCTGTGCTTCTCTACGCTATTGTTCTCGGACTTCTTATGAAATGGGAAATTCGACGCCGGAAGCAAAACGACACAGCTACCGAGACTCGTTCTGAAAATCCTCTGACAGCCTCCAAGGAGGCAGCGAATTCAGTGTGACTTTGGGTTGGAACTGTTTTTAAATTTTCTCTGTAATATGATGCTTTTGGTTTTATCTGATTTGTTTTATCGTATCCAATCGTACAACCCAGAATGTCAAGAACTGTTCCATTCCGCGTAAGCGAAGAGCGCCTAAATCTCTTCGTTGACAATTCGGAAAATCAAATACAGCTAGCTAGACTAAGCTAACTTACACTTCTCTCTCATTATGTATGTATAGGATGATATGGTGTATATCTTCCTGATCTTCACAAAACCACCTATATCCAACCATCAGTCAGTGTTGTTTCACCCGACGACAAAAATAAGCACCCTCGATGTATACACGTACATGCATATCTTAGTTCGAGTAGGTTTGTGTAGGGGTAGTGGGAGTGGCTGTATAGGAGCAAATGAGCTCCAACTTCAACTTGGCTGAACGGCGCGATGATGGTGTTTTTCGACGTAAACCAGCTCATTACCCTCCCCGTCACTCTTCCGACACTCGCCCCACGTGCTATTCCGTCCCAGAGACTTGTGCTGCGAAAGGGGAGGGAAGGAGCGGTGTGAAAGAGGTCATAAAGGACACCTTACCGGTGCTGTTGGTCTCGATCGCCGTGAAGATACTGTTATTGCCTACACGATACAGTACAGATTTCGAGGTGCATAGACATTGGATGGCAGTGGCCTGGAATTACAATACGTACGAAACCATCCCCCACTGGTATTTCGAGGAGACCTCGAAATGGACCATCGACTACCCTCCGGGGTTCATGTGGTGGGAATACTTCCTGGCCCACGTGGCCATTTATTCAGGAATTGTCCCTCCTGAAGCTCTGCAGGTGTGAATGTTTGCCAAGTGTCAGGTTGTGTATTGATTGACGATCGTCCTGATATCGCGTTGTCGCAGATTTCCTCGACGCCGATAGAGCATCCGAACCTGAAAGTGTTTCAGAAAGTGAGCGTTATCGTCTGGGATCTGCTACTCTACGCTGGCTTGGTAGCCGTAGGAACATCCTTCTTGGCACCTTCTCAAGCTAACGAGTAAGCATGGAGACGAATTGCTGGATGTATTTTCTCAAGTTGGATCTCATCGTTATCGTTGTCTTCACATTGTCGCAGGAACGGGCGAAGACTGAAAGTGGTGTTGGTTACGGCATTGGTTCTGTTTCACCCGTGCTTGCTTCTTATCGACCACATGCACTTTCAGTATAATGGTGGTATGCTGGGCATACTTTTACTCTGCATTGTAGCATTTCGTTTGGAATATTATCTAACGGCTGTGCTACTCTACACCGTGCTGATATCTTTGAAGCATATCTATATATTTGCGGCGCCGGTTGTGGGAATATATCTTGTGATACAGATTATCGAAGAATCTCAAAAGCACAGCAAGCACTGTCATCGGCGGGCCGTTTTCGTTGTCCAGAGATTGGGCTACTTTTTAACTCCGGCTTTATCCCTGTTGGTGGTGATACTATGGCCAATTATAAGAAAGAGCCCGGCAAAAACATTGTACAGGATATGGCAACGACTGATGCCATGGGATCGAGGGTTAACTCACGCGTATTGGGCCCCTAATTTATGGGCCATTTATAACACAGTGGACCGAGGATTGGTGAAGTTAATAATGTATATGGCCAAGCAGAGCAAGCGATACGATGTACGTAGGTTTCCAGTTGTCCCGCATAACGAACTCGCTGTCATTCTCCCTTGCAGTTTTCATGGATGGTAGATGAGAAAGCTCTTTATGAGAGTTCTACGGCTGGAGTGGTTCGGGACTTAGGCCATCATTCTCACGCCGTATTGCCGTCGGTGCGTCCGATCTGCTGCCATACTCTGTTCGGACTTGGACTCCTGGTGAGTTACTGATATCGGAGGCATGAAATATATTTGATATAATTATGTCTTTGTTGGATCTGTTGCAGTTGCTAGTCTACCTCGTCTGGAGACACCGAAGGTCATATATTTTGCCGCTGTATATTGCTGCTGCCGCATGGTGTTATTTCTTCGTCGAATGGCACGTCCATGAGAAAGCAGTTGTTTATATTCTAATACCTGCAACGTAGGTAGATATGAGGTGCTTCTTTTTCAAGGGCTTTGCTCGTTTTACTGTACCTGTATGCAGGATATGTGCTGCGGATACTGGTTTCGAGGCTAGACACTTTCTACGCGCCTCGAGCGTTTTCAATGCCACAGTTCTTCCGTTAATCCAAAACCCGATGGGTAAGTTTTTGAGCCATTTGATATATACGTTATGCATGAGAATAGCCCTTGAATGGCCTCGTCGCTCGCAGATCGACTTGCAGCCGTTGTTTTGTCCTGCGCGTATCACTATCTGGCCTACGTTGCTTTGAACACGTACCACTCGGGAGCACAGCATCAACGTAGAATAACAGCAGGAGGAACTATGTCCATCTTCGAACTGTATGGACATGTTTCATTTTACAGGAAAGGAGGATTGCCGGCCGACAACGTTACTTCCTTTTCAATCTACTGGTTCCGTTGTCTGAGTTCGATATTTGATTCGGCGATATATACGATAGGGTTGGTGGGCGTTGTCGCGTTTCACTTATTTCATCCATTTATTGTAGGCAATGACTCCCGTTTGGAATTCTTGCCTTTAATGCTGATGTCTTTCTATTGCGCCATCGGAGTAGTTGTGATCGACGTAGAATTACTGCTATTATGTCTTCGGCGACGAGAAGTAGCTGATGCAGCTCACCGAAAATACTCACAGTAGAAACACAATTATCCACATGAGCAATTCCTAACTCACTCTCACGTCAAGCTATGGTATTCTTACGGGATGTGAACGTAACATTGTCTTTGCTTGCGCAATGCCAACCATCAGTTGGATTGTAACCGTGGTCACTTGAAGCCTGGTAACTCCGGCAGGCCGGAGTCGTCAAAACACTGTGTGGGTATTCAATGGTAGTGATTTGGTACGATTTCTGAGTACGAGCGAACAATCCCCCGTTCTCCTCGTCCTTGAAATAGAGCATACCACCGTGCGCGCGGTGTCTCCCGGCAAAAAAGGTGAGTATTCGTCCATTCGTGCACTGGTGTTCGCAACCTCGGCAAGATGTCTGCCGCTTCCACTGTCCCCGTGAGTCCTTCCAGGACCAGTCCGACTCCCATGTCGGACGGAAGGACGCATGCCCCTTCGGATGAGGGCACCATCGAGACATCATCGAACGCTGACGTGGAGAATCTGAACCCCTCGGGAGAACATGGTTCGTCAATGGCGTTACCTGGAACTCTCCAGAAAGGTTGGTTCTCTCCCCGAGGCTATTTAATCACGATGGGCGGGCTAATTTTACTGGCTTTGCTTGCGGAATACATTCCACAAGTATTCGATCTCCAAGCCATCGATAGGAGCTTCATGGAGCGAGATCCGGCTTTGAGCGTTCCCAGCGTCTCCGAAACGGTGTCGGCTGGGGAACTCGTGGCGCTGGTGCTAGTTCTGCCTTTGGGTATAATCGTGGCGTCGATTCTCGCAGTCTACTGCTGGCGGTATGGAATACGTCAAGTGCCGTGGAAGGAGTACCTGAGAAGTCTACTGCCTATTACCTGTGTTTTGGTTTCCTCAGGTAAGTACGCGCCTTCGTAATGGCGAAGAAGAGGTTCGTGTTATTAGTTCACTTGCACGCTTACAGGAGCTCTGGCATTGGCCATTACCAATGTATTGAAATTCTCAGTTGGCGCGAAGCGGCCAAACTTCTTCGCCCTCTGCAATTATAAGGGGTACTTGGACGCCATCGAGGTAGGGTTGTCCATGATTTCTTCGTCGTTTCTCAAGCAATTAAAACTTGGTATGATGAACGATTGTGCAGTCTGGAAACTTCACTGAATATCTAGCGAGCACTGATCCAACTGCGTTCGGTGATTTCAGCTACTGTTTGGCAACGGGGAGAGACAAACAGAATTCGAAACTGTCGTTCGTTTCTGGGCATGCATCTACCAGCTTTGCTCTCCTTACTGTCTTGGCTTGGTGGGCGTATCACTTCCTGTCGCTTCTGTTTGGTCTTCATTACACCCCTGCAATGGAGGAGATGGTTTCTACAAAGAGCCTAGGGACCCCGTTGAAAAGGATTAACTACACAGTGATGCCAGTTCAAGGAGGTCGAGTGGAGGAACCTGCAATGCGCTGCTATTTATCTTGCGACTTGTGCAAGTGGGTTGCCAAATATATGATACGGTTTCTTGCCTCCGCGGCGAGTTTAGCTCTTGCTGGCTTCATTGCAGTCAGCCGAGTTCATGATGGTGTGCACAGTGAAGTTGACGTCTTGGGAGGTGCTATGATTGGGGTAATTTGTGCTGTCCTTCTCTTCAACGCTTGGATCAAACATGAGGGTATGCACTTGATGCGCCGCCCATCTGGGGAGCTGTACGTGAACAATTATATCTTTGTAAAGCGTACCGTTGATCCAAAGCTCGTGGGACTGCCTGTTTTCTAAACGAATAGGTCAAGTTGCCTTAAGGGACAACGAAGACGAGGAAGGAAATGAAGCTTCCGATCCCCACGATATATGCAACTAGAAGAGCATAATCTGCAGCGCGCGTGCGAGAAAGAGAGAGAGAGAGAGAGCGTGCCAAAGAGTGTCGTCAAAATGTTTATGGAAAGGCTTACCTAGTTTCCCCGAAGAATCACATGGTATCTTGGGCAGCCCCAAGAGATTGCAACACATGTGTGCCGCTATGTTAGCACATATGGAATTTGCCTTGTTCATCAAGGCCCAGGCTATGATTCCAAAGAGCCCTGTATACGCGCATTGTAATGCGACTTTGGCGAGTGCTTGGGGATCTGTTTTTCTCAGCCTAAAGTAGTGATGAATATGGGCTGCGAGGATTGCACCGTAGGTATGATCAACTGAAGGATTCTTGGTCCGCGTAACCAACGAAGTCTCACCTATTGAAAACAGCCACGGTCCTATAATAACGCGCCATGTCATCTGCATTCCTCCAAGCTTGAGGATATGGTCCATGAGGTATCTGAAAACCCATTCTTCCATAAATGGTCCCTGCAGGAATTCCAGAGTCTTCAAAACTTCGTTTTCAGTGTTGAACAACTAGGAAGAAACTCACCACAAAGAGATCTCGGACGACATCTGGTTCGAAAGCTCGTATATCGTCCCAGTAGAATTGGACAAGCGCATGGTAAGCTTTCATCTTGTAAATGGTGAGAAAATGTCCCGAATACAGAACCATAATGGCTGCAGTTCCGTACAAGGCGGCTTTGAATTCCGCAAAGACGCCGTTTGAAGGCAAGGCTAGCTCTTTCAACGAAGCTGTGAAAGCTTCCAAAAAACTCATTTCATCATGTATAGCCCTCTCTGAAGAATCCACTGATGCGCTGCTGGCGGCTGCCACTGCTATGGTGGCCATGATGGCGTACAGCACCACCACGCGTATACGCGCCCATATCTGTACAGGCACAGGTTTGATTTCATAATATACACACATATGGCTCATACAGAGCGTATAATGAACGTACATGTAGGGAATCATCGCGTGGGAGCCTTTGAATTCTTGCAGGCACGAAAAGGTACAAGGAGCCCACAAATGCCATTGACAGAGTTAATGAGCTTGTTATACTGATCCATAGCTGCATATTCATTGTGTTTTGGGGGTATCTCAATGACGATATAATAGAGCTTGAGCACGAAAGGAATTCTGAGCTCCTTGCCAGGTGCTGCAGGTGGCGAATCGCTGGCGATAGACGATCCAAAGCAAGTCATACAAGTACTGATGCGCCTCTCAAACGTCGATATAAACACCCTCACTATAATGTGACCTCTATCATGCATTGGAGGAGTGGGAATGGCCTCGTGCGAATGGCCTAGGTGTAATCGAGAGCTGCCATGTATGAAGCCTTGGAAATGCCCAATGCATTGCCCATATGTACGTATACTTCGGACAAGGGAAGCGTATTCCTAATGAAATGCAAATGACCGATGAGCTATTCTCACACCCAAGAGAAGAGACAGAAAAGCAAGGAAAGGAATTGAGAGCAGCTTAAGAGGGAACCCGACAGGAAGAGAAGATCTCCAAGATGAGATACACAGCTACGCAAAGCGCACAAGAGGAAGAAGGGGGATGCTGACCTGTACTATGCAAAAGCGAGCATCTTAGAAGGGACGATCGCTCATCTGAATTTTGGGAATGCAAACGATTGTACTCGTAGCTTCATATGCTGTCATCATGGGTACAGTACAATTCCCTACGATGTGCTCACAGGATTCGCCCACAATCCCATCACCCTTTCTACCGGTATATGCTAATGCGTTGAACACCTCTCTGTGGCGCGTATCAAACGACAAAGGGTGAAGGTCACAATGGCCAAGGGGAAGCAGGCAACTCCTAAGTTTTGTATCTCGAATACAATGGGCGAGTAGATTACGCCGGAATTGTGTCTGGCGAAGACCCCTCATGCTTTTCGATATGCGAGTTCTAAACGTAGAGACCATCCTCCCTAGAACCATCCTCCCCAGAATTAACAAGTTGCTCACGGAAGCTTCACATTCCGACTTACAGCCTGCTGGGCATTAGAGACAACTTGTCCACCCAAGTACGGTGAAAGATAGAAATTCCGTACTCTTGGTTCCACTCGATACACTGGACTTCTTATGGTGAGTTTCTTGAGGATGATAAACATACATGTCATGGATTAACGTCGCCACTGACTGCACTAACACTGAGTTCCATTGTCGCCATGATCATGTTGACGCAAACGGACCGGTATAGCACGCAAATGCATACTTGTCTGGTTCCACTTCGAGACTAATTGCACACCACTTTGGACTTATATGCACCCCATATATGCACCCCATCCACAACTTTCACTTCGTCGCCTTGGGTCCGGAAACTTCCCCAAACATCTAGAGATCTATCCTACGGTCCAAGTTCATTCAGTACCAGTACTTCGTGAAGGGTAGCCTCTACGTGTACAGCATTCCGTAGTGTTTCATATACTCTACACCGCCCAACACTTCAGCCGCGGCGGATTGTCTCTGTCAGCAGTTTCGCGGCTGGACTGAGGTAGCAAAGTGAATTTCGACAAGCCGAAATGCCTCTTTGTGACACGTACAATGAAGTATCGGTCTGGTTCCGGTATCGGGATGCTTGTAAAGTGGAGCTGCCAGTGCAACATATAGCTGTCCAAAATGTGGATTCCTTCGAATGCAAAAAGTAGAATATCCATAGAGCCGAGTTGAACACAAGCAGATAGAAATGAGACCAGAGCAATCGAGCGCAACAACTAAACAGGAATCTGGTGGGGGCACAATGATACACAGAGAAAGAGAGAGAGAGAGAGAGAGATCCAACTTCGCATGTCGCTATGACTCGTACTTCTATTATCAGCGTACGGCTGTTAGGGAGTTGTCCAAGGGAGGGCATCATCTCGGAAACGCAGAAACACCGAATAGCATATTTATCTTTTCTGCTCTCCCTTGATGGCAGATGGAACAAATATGCAACTTATCAGCACTGTTCAATACTATCGTTTTGGTTAACCTGCAGCATGTCCCATACTTTGCTTACCGCGCAATGACAAAAGTTTCTTCGGTGACATTTTGTGCGGGAGCTTAGAACACCGACAAATCTGAAATCTGGAGTCGAGTATTCAAAGCCGGGGGATCCGGTTACAGGCTTTACTAAGCAAAATGGGTTGACCAATGCACGGTGACCCTAGAAATGGGTTATACCGCTCGGCACCGCTTGCTGAAAGAACTAGTCCAATAAACATACACTCGGCAGGTGCTTCCGAGCAGAATCAACCGTCGTCTGATTTAGTCCACTCTTGCCAAGTGCCCTCAGATTAGGGAGGTGCAGGAACGCAGAAGCAGTGATTGTAGCTTGTGTACAGTTTCCCATATCCAAATAGGTTAAATTTGACAGATATTGAAAACAAGCGTCCGTAAAGGAAGTTTGAGCGCAACCAAACATATTTAGCGCAGTCAGTCGCGGCAAATGTTGAAAAGCGAGGTCTCCGATGGTTGATTGGGTACACTCCCCTATACCCAGATATGTCAGGTTTGACAAATGCTCGAATGCAGTATCTGTGATGGTCGTCTGCTTGCAGCCATGCATCGAAAGGGAGCTCAAATGCTCCAAATGCTGGAAGGCAGAGTTCGTGATAGTCCTCTGTGTACACCCGCTCAAATCCAACGACGTCAGATTGGACAAATGCCGAAAAGCAGAATCGGTAAGGTTCCTCTGTTTACAGAGACCAATGTTCAAAGATACCAAATTGGAAAGATGCTCAAACGAAGCGTCTGTAATGGTTGCTTGCTTGCACCCCACCATACTTAACGATGTTAATCTCGTCAGGGAACAGAAAGCCGAGTCCGTGATAGTCGATTGCACACAATGGTTCATGTTCAACAATGAAAGTTTGCAGAGGTGCTGGAAGGCACCATTCGTAATGGTCGACTGCTTGCACCCATCCATCTTCAATGACGTTAAATTGGAAAGATGTCGAAAAGCCGCGTCGTTGATAGTCGATGTCTTGCAATTCCCGATATCCAAACACGACAAATTCGACAAATATTGGAACGCAGACTGAGCGATTGTTTTTTGGTTGCAATTCCTCATACATAAAGACGAAAGGAACGACAAATGGCGAAAACCGGAATCGGAAAGCTGTGTTTGCCGACAATCAGACATATCCAAGAATTTCAAGTTGGCCAAGTGCTCAAATGCCGTATCAGTAATCGTTTTGTTGGAGCATCGGTTGATACTCAGCCACGTTAGTTGGGTAAAATGTCGAAACCCATTGCTGGTGAGACCGATACATTCGTCAAGTGTGAGAGATTCCACACAAGGGAAAATACCCTCGAACGCTTCGTCTTTGGGTGTGCTGTACTCTGGGTCGGGCGGGCCTCCTTTGCAAAACACGTGGCCCCCAAAGTTCGGCACGGCCCTTGCAGTCCGTCGCATGAATTCCGTGGTAGTACCCCAAAAGCAAAGGTGGCACCGCGGCCACGGAAGAGTATGGATCCAGTTCGCATGTGGATCGACGTCTTCCACCACTGCTGCTGCTTTCATGCCCGCCACAGCACTCCAATATCCCAGTGTAGATTCCAAAGTGCTGACTGGGAAGCGAGGTATGCCTGGCGGGTGGGAGTGGTGCTGGAACCACGTATTCAAATACGTGTGAAGCACTCTTGAGGAGGCGTCATCACCTTGATAGCCAATGGGCGGAGCGCTGATACTGATGGAGCTCGCGTTTTCCTTTTCCATGAGGCTCTTCTGCCGTTTGGTGGGTGGCTGGCCTGATCGAAGTGTCCTACGCATTACAGTTAACACTGTGAAATTTGAACGGCACCACGGCGAACTATCAATAGCGGTGGACACCTTCGGACCGTAGACTACGGTACACAAGTGTCCGCTGGGGGACGGCCTGAGCAGCGGTCGCAGCCGCCTTCACAGCGTTACATGGTCCAGTGACCGGGAGACACCAGAAATCCGGGCGCAGAGAAGTAAATAGATGGATAAAAAATTGTTGTATGGGCCAAACTGAGGCCTTCGGGCAGCACAAACTGACTGGTTCGCAGGTAGATTAGTGCATATCGTTTGTGAGTTGTTTGACAGGAGCTACATACTAGTACCGGTACGAGGTATTGTATTGTCCAGCGTGTGTATTGGTATTGCTCCTACCGGAAGACGTATGTTAGTATAATATAGAGTGTATCACGGATGGTGAGAGATGGTACGGCAACACCGTCCATGTCAAATCGCTATTGCAGTGAACTCCGATTCCTAAACACAGTAAACACTAGCTCATTGACACCTTCGAAAACAGCAAGCACGAAATCTCACGTGCGAATCCTAAGATTGCTTAGCTTGGTCCCCGGCAGAGTTGGGAAGTATCATATCATCGTCTCGGAGCTTCCTCATGTTAAGGGATTCTCTACGAGTGGAGTGGCAGGGAACGAGTATTCTGTCGGATCTTATAGGTTTACGAAAGACCTCACCACTGAATATTGTATGTACAGTACCACTGGTAGTAATCCATGCAATTTTTGCCGCGGCGGCGGCAAATGATACGAAGAACTGCTCGTTTTATCGCTTGCCATCTTGCTCCATGAGAAAATTCTTCGCTTTTGAACACTACGGCACAATTTGGAATTCTTTTCTTTTCGATTCCTTGCTTCTCTTCATCCGAGGGAATATTTAGAAAAGCACATCATGCTGCTATTGATATAGTCAGCTTTGCTGTTGACCAGGACCAGCACCAATCATGATCATTTCAATAATTGTCTGGAATAGTCTCTCAACCTAACCTTTTGCCCTGCCTTTGGGTCTTTGAGGTGGTAGTGCAATGATCTTAAGATTCCGATCAGATGGCTTCCCCGTGGCTGAAGCGCTATTGCTTGGTGTTGGAGTCAAGCTCGAAGATGATGTTCCTGACAAGGTGGGACTACCGGAGGTAGTCAACGTCGAGGTGACCGTGGCACTTTGTGTAGGTGTTTCTGTAGACGTCGGAGTGGGTGTAACACTCGCAGTTGCTGTTGGAGTCGTTGTTGGGCTCCGCGATGGAGTAGCACTTGCAGAGAGGGTGGAACTGGTTGAAGGAGTTCTCGAACTCGTAGATGTAGTTGATGGCGTTGGTGGAGATGTAGGAGATGGTAGTAATTGAAAGCGTAGAATCGGCAGATTCTCCTCTTCGCCGTCATCATTGACGATATCTCTGCCTGCATCTAGAGTCCATACGTCATCAGACCATCCTCCCAGTCGATATAGTTTTCCACGTATATCTGTCAAGTCATCTGAATTTCCAGCCCCTGAAAGCTTGCTGCCCGGGTCTGCTCCAACGATTGAAGATGTCCCTCCATTGCCATTGTATACCGAGTATTTCAGTTCAACAGTACCACTTGCTTCTCTAAGTACAGTTCCTATGATTCCCCCAGCATCCATACCAGTCACTACACCTGATGCATATGTGTTTGTGACGTATACATCACCTGTAGCCCAGCCTGATTCACCTCCTGTCCTGTATCCTGTAATACCTCCTGCGTATTGGCCACTAATATTCCCTCGTGTATAACAATCTATAATATGTACTTCGCCTTCCCTTTCCGCTGTATCTTCTCCAATAATGCCCCCACTCCGATCTGCAGATATTTGTCCCGTACTAGAACATTCCTTGATATAAATGAATCCATTGTTAAGACCAGCATTTCGCCCTACAATACCACCGCTACGATCAGCACCAACAATAATATTTCCTTTGGAATAGGAACGACGTATATATATTTGACCATTCCGACGACCAGCAGCATTTCCACATAGACCACCTGCCTGTTGTCCTCCAATATCCCCAGTGGAATAACAATCGGTGATATTGACAATCCCATATTCGAATCCTACACTGTCTCCTGCAATACCACCTGCCCATGACCTGGTTATCTTTCCTGTCGAATACGAATTCGATATCTTGATTTGACCATAATCATTGCCGCTTTGCCAACCACATATACCACCACTCCGGACACCCGCAATTTCTCCTGATGAACTGCAGGAATCTATGATAAAGATTTTCTGCTGTGGTCGGACAATGAATCCACCATCAGAAGCAGTTTCTCCATTCCTAACATCAAGATTCCGAATCAAAGGAGCTTGATCAAACGACGCAGCACTACTCAGTATTGCAAATAATCCTTCGAAATCTGTTATTCCGTCCAGATCCATGCTATGACCATTCTGCCGACCACCATCAAATACCTCGTTCGCATCCAACGAGATGTAATCTTGATTCGTATAGCCATGATCATCCCATGCCAACACGCTACAATTCATTTCAATCTGGTGCTGAGCCGCATTATAATGAAAGCAGACTTCGGCTCCATTCAGAATGGCGGATCGTAAGTCTCTGGCCGTTACCTCGTTCGAGAGACTCCAACCGCAAAACAGTGAGGATAATATAACCACCGTTACTGAGGTAGTAATCGCTGCTCGCGGAGCGTAAGGTAGAGACTTTTTCAAGTCCGTTAGACTCCCCGAGTACTTCACGTTCCTTTTAGGTATCCGCCGAAAGACCGTCTGGAAACGGGCTTGATATAGAAACAACAGCGAAGAACAAAAAATCTTTTCGAAAAAGTTGCTAGGAAATGGCGAGGAATCTTTTCCAAGAATTGCCAAGCCTCTCTCATGGAGAGACTGCCAAATCCATGATAGAACATGCAATGATCCAACAAGCAAACTACACGAGCCAAGAAACGGTTTCTCCATTGGGGAAACCGAGCCGTGAGATCCGAGCAGTAACAAGTGCTCGGCCAAATTAGATTCGGCGGCAATAGGAAACCTGGTGAAAGTTTGTCGGAGAGGATCCATACTATTGCGTGCTTCCTTCCCAGGAAGTAACAACGATGCGGGGACGATGGCTTCTCCGTTTACTGCGAATCAATCGAATCCAATAAAACTGGACAGTACGAGCAGAACAAACCCAACGATTTACCTTCGCTGACTTACTACTTCCTTATCGAAAGTGGTACATGGAAATCCATAACCCAGAGTATCCCAATGCGATACATGCTACATACATGCGGTATTGTACTGTCTACGGGATCGGTTGCTTTGATCATATATCAAGCGAGGACAGCAAGCAAGGCCACCCAAGTCAACATAAGCATTCATCCCAAAGTGATGAAAGTGAGCAAAAATTAAGGATGCCTCGTGGATGGTGCCATGGTAGTCAACTTGAGTGTCGCTGCCTTTTTCTCTGTTTCTTTATACTGTACTGTATACTACAGTGCCTGGTATCTCTGCAATGCTTGCCTTGTCCGAGGCTCCAACAAGAGTTACTGTGAGAGTTTCTTCCGTTCGTCCTTTCTCTGGCATCAATACTGTATTGTATAAGGTCTCAGATAACCCAGAAAAGCAGGAAAAAGACCGTGCATAACGAGGACGTTGCTCACGAGCGGAAAACGTCCCCAAGCGTTAAAGTAATTCGAAGTACACAGAACATTCGACATTCGTAGGAATAACGGGAGGGATCCTCTTAAAGGTTGAGTCACTAGGTCTCTCTGCAGCTTATGAAAGGATATCTTGGCACAACTCACTTTTTTCACCTTCCCCAAACACGACGAATCCTTCTTACAGATCACACCTAACTTCAATTCCTTTTTTTTTGGTGAACACATCCTTAAACTGGTCTTCGTTCTGTTCATACATTTTCCGTAGAATTTTGTCTTACAGCGGCGCTAGTTTGTTCCCAAGTATTGTTCGCAGCGTCACGTTTATCAATAGGAGCAATAAAATCACGCAGTTCTTGCGATAATTCTTCTACGTCTCTCACCGTCGGGGATTCCGCTAATTTTGTCAGGGTAGGGACGATCTTTTCAAGTTGCCGAGGGAACACCCCTACAAAAAACGCCGCGATCTTCCTTTGTTGTTCGGTACAATCATGCATTTACTTTCCAACGCTTTTGTATCTCCACAATAGCTAGGCTGAACTCGCCGTTCTTCGAATTTTGTTCCGTTCAATGGTCCAACATATTTTAGCTGTGGGTACTTGTTAAGTTCCTTCCTTATGTCCGCAGTGATGAGATGCGGTAGATCAGTAGATGAACCGCAAAGCACCGTATAAAATGACCCGGTACGGTCTGTCGCCAGACATCTCAAAGCATTCAATGACACCCCCTTGTTCGCGATGGAAGCATCGAGAGAGTATACCTCCTCGAGCTCATCCAAAAGAAGGAAGCAATATTTGCCTTGATCTGTGAGCGTGCGTGCAATTGCGGACATCTTGTGTGCGGTCTGATGTATGTTACCTAGAGATACCCCAGCTTCGGACAGTAATTCAATCAGTAAGTCATCAAGCGCCGTTTGCTGTAACTTACCGGAGTATTTGATATCCTCAAAGGAAATATAAATCGGAACTATAGCTGGAAAAATCAGTGCGCATAACCGCGTAAATTCGCGCAATGTTGTTGACTTTCCAATTCCTCTGGGACCAGTAAGGAGGCGAGACTGAACTCCGTCTTTATTTTTAAAATACCCTTTATTCAATCATCCTGCCTGCAATAACAAGAAGGTGACCATCTCCCGATGAGCCTTTGTTTCATAAAGTTGCTGGCCCTCGTAGTTGAGTTCGTTATCGTTACACAGACGCTTATTTAACTCAAAGCAAGGATCCGCCGACCATGTGTCTTTGCCACCTTTGGGTACTAATGGGCGTGGCAGATATTTCGTCATATCACTTGTGACCCAGCCCGTAGCGCGAGGGTTCGTCACACTGGTGCTGGCATCGTTATCCCATGCGATCTTTTTGGGGGTCTTCCACTTGCTTGAAGCCAAGTATATGATAATCACCACCAATAAGACGATAACAATGCAAAGAATGACGTTCATGGTCAGCCAAGTGAATTGACTTGACTTCTTTCCCTTGGCAGAACATACGTCATTATTCGGCATTTTTATTTTGGTAACAACAACAAACCAAATATCACCTATACAATCTGATGGGCTGTTCAAGTCTTTAATGACTAATGTTCCATTTACCCCTTTGCCATCAATGCTAAAGTTAAAAAATGAGAAAAAACTTTTTCCTTTAATGGGTATTTATAACCCAGATAACGGAGATGTTACAGTGAGATTTAACGATCGAGTAATAACTCACAAAAAATAATAAAAATTAATTGCTGCGATGTTACCCTATAAACGATTTTGCTCTGATTCCGGTGTTTTCACACTACTAGCGACGCCAGGACCGGTTGCAGCAGCGCAGTTAGCATTAAGTGTTGGTCCAGACGCAACAGTTGTGGCCAATGACAAGCCACCACCTGACGCGGGAGGTGGCACCTCAGGAGTTCCGTTCGCCTCAGTTTCGTCAACATAGCCCAGATTGCAGTACATCTCCTGCTCGAGGTCAAAGAAGGTGCGGCTACCCAGGTCCTTCTCACGTCCGTGCTGCCTCTGGGTAGCCCTTCCAGTGGACGAGGATCCGCTTGTCGTGGAGCCTGAAGTCGATAAACCTCTCGACATCTCTACCGTGTGCGTAGCTCTGGGTGTCCAGTCTAAGCAAGAGAAACCATTACCCATTGGGTCATCGCGGCAGAAGCGGAGAAGATGAAGCGGACATAATACGGGCACCTGAGGAACCACCACACGAAAATTATCCCGTACGCGATAGAGGCGACGGGCGGCTTCGGGGAAGACGCAATCAAGTTCCTCAAGAGGATTGCGAGGAAAGCACCGGGCTCCCGCTGGAACAAGGAGATGCGGAACTTCCGCAAGCTGATGACGGCCAAACTGTCAGTCACGTTGATGGCAACTTGATGCGCCACAACGTGAAGATGCTGAACCGGTTCCGGGTAACATTCATCCCTCACACAGCGTAGAGTAGCCTGCAGCAGACACGTCTTTCGGTAGGAGCAATATCAATACACACTTCTGTGAACTACAGTGTGAAGACGCGGCTCTTGCTCTAGTACCGGTAGTATGTACAAGTACCGGTACAAAAGTTGTGTATACAGTACAGTATTGACGACCGAACCATAAACCGGAAAAAGTACTCTTAAACAAATGAAGCATTCCTCCGGAGCCATAGGAAACCAAGGCGTCGGACAGCTAAAGGAAGAAAGAACACGGAGCAGCGGAGCAGCGAAAAAGAGTAGCGCGCGATTCATCGCGTTTCCTAAAGCTTATAACCATGGCACGGCCCATAAAACGCCTACCATCTTCGTTCATCTTGCAATGGACGCTGGCGTCGAAAAAGGTTGCTTTCATCGTTTTCCGTACTCGCTTGATATCCGACAATGAGCAAAAGCAACTGAACTGTCCCAATCCCAACATCAACCCCATTGAGCAGCGCGTACATGGACTCTCTTCTGAGTGTGGTATTCCCCAGGTGTATGGAGTATATGCTGGTCTGCTCTTCATGCATTCCCTACATATGACTCTCCTGAAAGATCCAGTTGCAGTGAAGCATCTGGTCTGCTCTCCGCGTATGTTCTGGTCGCCTAATTCGATCCGCAGGAAACATAAAACCAGCCATGTCTATTGTCTTCCAATGCTGGGTGGCTCGTTGTTCCGAGGAGAAAAGGGACAACACGTAGAATCTTGTTACCACTGCATACTTGGAAATACGGGAAGAAGGATGCGTTACCTAAATATTACCGGTACTCTCCTGAAGGATCCAGTTGCAGTGAAGCATCTTGCAACGATTTACGTCGCACAGGAGAGTAGTGACAAGAAGTACATGGGATTCTTCAGTCACTGGTTGCTAACGTCCGAGACGAACGTACACCTCGAAGTGAAGGACGATTTCTATAAAAGGTTTTATTGGACAACGGTCAAGTCAGTTCGTTGGTGGAGCCAGCTCGCTAGCAGTACCTCGAGAACACTGGTTGCTAGAACTCAGATACGTTGCCCTGGAGAGCGCAAAAACTTTTTACCATCTGATCATCTGCCTAGCTGTGCCCATGGACGAAAAAATACTGCTTTTGCGACTGTCAACACTATGGCGAATGTTGTGAATCCACTCCATACATGTCGTGGCCAACAACTATTTCCCGCCTCTGAACACACGACGTCCCTTAGAACCCATGCCTCGACTTTCCCCAAGGAGAAATCACTGCTTGTTTTATTCAGTCTGCTGATCGCATCATTCCAGGTTCTAGCATTGAGTTGGGAGTTTCCGAGGTGGGCAGTTCCGGGTGCTGAAGATTTTTCGGTAGTTCCCAGTAACCCATTGGAACAAACTTCTCGATTGAAATATAAAGCCCCAATCTATACACTGATATGGCTAGCCCCTAATATGAGAATGAAACCGTTAGCACATCGAAGAGATTTAAAAGCGTCTCTGGCGTATTCACAAATGACGGTTGCGCTGGCGTCATTGTTTGTTGGCTGCATTCTTGCGAATGAGGCAGCAGCAACAGATTTACGACCCAGAATTGAAAGCGGAGACGAATTCTGCTTCCATTACAATGCGGCTCAGCACCAGTTTGAAATGAATTGTAGTGTGTTGGCATGGGATGATCATGGCTATACGAATCAAGATTACATCTCGTTGGGTGCGAACGAGGTATTTGATGGTGGCCGGCAGAATGGTCATATCATGGATCTGAACGGAATAACAAATTTCGAAGGATTGTTTACGATACTGAGTAGTGCTGCATCATTTGATCAAGCTCCCTTGATTCGGAATCTTGATGTTAGGAATGGGGAAACTGCATCTGATGGTGGATTCATTGTCCGACCACAGCAGAAATTCTTTATCATAGATTCCTGCAGTTCATCAGGAGATATTATGGGTAGCCGGGGTGGTGGTATGTGTGGTTGGCGAAGTGGCAGTGATCATGGTCAAATCACGATATCGAATTCGTGTTCGACAGGGAGGATAGGGGGTGATCGAGCAGGTGGTATTGCCGGGAGACAACTTGGACACAATCATGGGATTGTTAATATCACGGATTGTTATTCCACTGGGAATATTGAAAGAGAACGTGCAGGTGGAATTTGTGGAAGTCTTACTGGTCTTGCGAATGGTCAAGTATCTATTACTCGTTCCTATTCCACAGGAGATATTTTTCCTGGTGCTGAAGGGAGTGGTGGTATAGTGGGTATCAATGCTGGTCATACCAATGGATTCGTTTATATCAAGGAATGTTATAGTATGGGGCAAATATCTGCAGATTATAGTGGAGGGATTAGCGGAAGCGATATAGCAGACGATGGGGGTGAAGTACGTATTGTAGATTGTTATACACGAGGAACTATTAGTGGCACCAAAGCAGGAGGTATTACAGGAGACCAGACAGGAGGGCAATCAAACCATCCTACAGGAGATGTCTACGTCACAAATACATATGCATCAGGTGCAGTCACAGATACGGATGCTGGTGGAATTATAGGGCAAATACTTAATGATGCAAGTGGTACTATCGAAGTGAAATACTCAGTGTACAATGGAAATGGAGCAACGTCGATCGTTGGAGTGGATAATGGCGCCAATCTTGCAGAGACAGGCAATTCAGATAATTTGACGGACATACAGGGGCAACTGTATCAACTGGGAGGATGGTCGGACGACGTATGGGCTCTAGATAGACGAGAACGGGAGGACGAAGAGGAGAATCTACCGATTCTACGCTTTCAATTAGGGCCGCCGTCCGCTACTCCATCGCTGAGGGGCACGCCATCAGTGACAACGACAAGGTCGGAGACCCCTTCAAGCAGCTTTACATCGCCTGCAAGTGCTACTCCATCGTCGTCGCAGAGCCAAACTAGGACTCCAACTGGAAGTTTGACGCATACCCAAACGCCCACTTTCACTAGGTCGGAGACTTCGTCAAGCACTTGCTCACTCTCTGCAAGTGGTACACCAACTTCGACATCTACTAGCTCGACTCCAACACCAAGCTCCATGCCGACACCTTCCGAAACAAATACGGGTAGAACTTTGGTTGCGGGTAATCGAGACGATCAGTCTGACGAGGTCATTGTACTGCCTGCTCAAAGACCCAAACGCACGGTACAAGGCTGAAGATGTTCGGCAAGGCATTTCAAAGAACCAACCAACGGTTTCTTTTTGGGCTGGTATAATTCTGCGTGTCAAAAAGTCACGGGGGAAATTGTGCAGAAGCAGCCTCATCCTCGAGTAACATACCAGTAGGTTTGGGTCGGTTGTAACTTTCGCATAATGGTGGACGATGATGCGATCATGCGATTTCGGCGACTTCTGTAGCAGTAACAATGGGGGCCTTTCTGCTAGCCAAGCACTCCCCGGAATGGCAATAACTCGAACGGTTCGGTGATCAGCACTGATGTTCCCCTTGTTTACATCTCTAGTTGCCAGTATCGAAACGGTGGGCAAGTTGTCAGTAGGTGTCCTCCACCCATTAACGTAGAAATTGACATCCTCTCGCATTACCAATTGGTTGCTCCTGACAAATAGCATAGTTGGATGGTGCAACTAGAATGGTTTCTTTGCGTTACGCACAATTCCATGAACATCATTTCCCGCCCGCAGCAATCCCCACGTGCCGGTAGTTCCACCATCAAGACTCATCGTTTCCGGTCATTACGAACAGTTCGCTGCTGAATTGGAGCTTTGTAGAGGGGATAAGCAGATCATGAAGAGGAGCAGGTCCACTAAACACGCATAATAAGGCGTTCGGTCAATGGAAATATTCTTCGCTCACAAGCTCGACTCTTACTGCTTTCTTGCGCGCCTCTTCTCTTCAGCTTCTTGTTGCAGCTTTTGCTGTCTCCGATACTCTTGCATAAAGGAGCCTCATACCTCTTCCTTCTTGTTTGGCTTGCGCCCTCTTTCGCTTCTTGACGTGCGCGTTCATTCTCCGATGAGGACGACGGCCGCAATTTTTTTCAGCTTTCTGTGCACTCAAATAATTCAGTCCGGATCGGCATGGTATGCAACTGATGCGAGAGGGTAAACTGGCTTTATGGTATCATCTTTGCAATAGCTGATCTGCAGAATTACCGGAGAATTCCTTGATGCAGCTGGTCTTTGTTTCCGCGTATCTTCTTTTCGTCTTCAGTAGCATCTTCCTGAAACTTCAGCCTATATTCTATTGTAATTGTTATGGAATTAGCACAGCTTTGCTACTCGAAACAAAGTTCGCCAGATGCATTCTCATCATAGTGACAATTTCTTCGCACTCGGATTTCCTGTCCGCTTCATTCCCTCCCGATGTTGTGCACACTTCTTTTGGTTCAGTTTCAATTACCTCCTCCCAATACTCCACACACTCATCCAGAAACATCTCTTGGGGTCTTTGCGCATACCAGCGCAAATAGCTTTCCAACATTGCCGTCAAGCTTAACGGCAGCATGGCACAGATCTTTATGTTGCACGACGAACTGCATGGCAACTACTGTACAGTAAATGGACCCCTTCTGTAGATGTTGCTCGAGAGTGCTCAGCGGTATGTCTGGAGCGCCAATTTTCTTTTCTCAAAGACTTTAGTCTATCTTCACCAAAGCAGCATCACCTGGAGGGCCGTGTATCTTTGACCAGTGGCTACAAATCAGCGTTTACCACCAACTTCAGTAGTGGAGCGATTTTGACTGAGTTCAGTTCTGTCGAAGAAAAATGTACTAACTTGTTTTCAATTGAATAAGCAAACTTTTCATGTAACCTATTCTCCTAAGGATGAGTGAAAGGCTCCATAATACATGTACAGGTACAACAGGTTGTACCAGACTCTGGTAACCAGAGTTCCCGTGCCGGAGACGAAACTTCAACCTTTTTGGGCTTCACAGTGGGGTGTGTATTGGTATTGCTCCTACCGGAAGACGTGTAGTCTGCAGGCTACGCTAAGCCGTGTCTGGGGTGAACCGTACCAGGAATCGCTCCAACAGCTTCACCGTATTTTCTCAAGTTTCCACTTCGAACCGGCTTTTGCGCTGTGGCTGGGGTCATTGTCGTTGTTGCTGGATAGATACTCTTAATGGCCTGGCTCGCCTATACGACACAACGCGTTGTTGCATTATTTTGTACTTGTAATGTGAATCCGCTATACAACATCGAGCAATGGCTAGCCTAACTTGCTTGGCTTAAGGAAGTTAGGAACTTCTGGCGTGACAACCATCCAGAAACGATATTTCCACCCAAGGGCTTTCCCATCCTTAAGCAATGGAATAGGAAACGAAATTTCCCACAGTTCGCCTACTAGTATCAATATCGCAGTCTGCCCGTGTAGGCGATTCCACTCTTTGGCTATGAAAATCCGGGACGTCAGCCCGGTTCCGGGACGGCCATAAAAGAGGAAGAATTGAGAGGTTTGCCGAGGCGAAAGCAACTGTCGCCCTTTCCTTATTCAATTTCTGGGGTCTTCTTCAAATTGGACTTTGAATCGGTGGTTCACCGAGTAGGTGAGTTCTCGTTGATTCTTCTCCTGTCAAGTGTAGTGAAGCTCATGGAAGCGGTGGCCTTTTTTGTAGTTTTATTTTCCCCTACTGCTTCCCTGTAGCGATTGTCTTCAACGTTGCCAAGTCAACACCTCCCTTCCCCGAATGCGACCCCCACTTACACCTAAGTATTTAGCATGCTTAAGTGTATCCTCCGAATGTCGGCTTGACACTATCAAACTCTCCATTTATTTTTCTTTCGAATGGTGTCTTGGGATAGTAGAATTAACCTGTGGAATACTTTGGGATTGGGAGCTAAAAATTGCCTTTTTCGACTGCAGAGTTTTGTGATTCCAACGCGAGGAATTCAGGCCGTCATCCAGGCAGGAATCGTTGATTTTGAAGACTTTCCAGGGAACTTTCGTTTTTTGCAAGCATGATTACGCTCGCATGGATCGCCCCCGCACAGCAGTCCGAAAGCGCGGACTGCTCGTATTTTCATGCAGCTCAAGTGGGAGACATTCTTGTGACGGTGGGAGATGTGGTGCTGCTTCGTTCCGAAGAAGGAGTTGCGCCTTTTCTAGTGCTAGTCCGTCAGCTTTTCCAACGTAATGGCGAAGCAATGATGCGGGGATGCTGGTTCTTCCGCCGACAGGAAATCGAAAGCATCGCGCAACCACCGTCCGGTACTGAGGATCAAGTGTTTTTAAGCACGTTGGTAAGTTAAGTTTCCATCCTAGGCAACATATCCGACACGGAAGTTCTGGAAGTGACTGCGCTTCCCTTTACTACGAACATTTAAATTATTTGAATTGCTTTGGTATACTTGTCGCCCAGGACGATGAGAACGAGTTAGGCTCGATTCTTGCCCAAGCAGTGGTGCGCTTCCCCGGACTAGGCCCCAGCGGAGAAGACACTAAATTCGAACCCCTGATGCCACGAAGTAAAACAGTAGAAGGAAACGATTGTGAAATTGAGCATGTTGATTGCTCATATCGATTTCATACACCTGATAGCACTGCAAGGAAGGGACGCTACTCCGAGTTGACCACGGAAGAAATCCATGATACTCGGAAAGCATTTGAAGACGCAAGGGGACAGGTGCTGCAACTTATTCAAAATGAACCTGCTTCAGGTCCTCCGAGTTCCTCCTCTAGAAGATCTTCCCAGGGAGAGCAGCAGAGAACGAGAAGACAAGACGCTGAAGTGCATGATGACCAGGCAGCAACCCCCGAAGACAATGCGGGAGACCGAAACCGAAGCAATGGCAATAGTCAGGATGACGATGACCCTATGGGAGAAAAGGAGGTGCAAAATACCGTATCAAAGTCTTCGAAGAACATGTCAGCGGAATACATACAAACTCTGGGGCGTAATTCCACAATCAATGTGAAGCGTTTGCCCGAGCTCAAGGGTAATCAAGAACTATGCACCTTCTTTATTCGCCGGTTAAAGCATCTGAAGCTATGGTCATCACATATGAAATCTATCAAGATATTTCATCCATCACGATGGGATGCAGTAATGGAGAACATCGAGGAAGACAGGGTCACAATGAAGGATCTAGCCGATGTACTCGCTAATTTAATAGAACAGACGGGTGTATATGAATCTGAATCTCGAAAAGCATCAGAGTCGGGTAGAGGTCGACCAAAAGCGTCTAACGAAACCGACGAGAAGTTGAATAATTTTGCTGAGGAAGAATACGGTTACGACTTTGAACCCATGGACCCTCTTGACTCTGCTCCACCTGCTCATACCTACGGGCATTTAGCGATGGAGAAGAGTCATCCCGAGGGTGGGTCTAGTGCTGTTGAACTCCATCATATTCGTGTGGGCGAAAAATATCAAGCTGAGATCCCGGAGATTGTTCTACCGAAGGGTGAAATCGAAGTTCCGGAAGACATGTCAGCCTATATCAAGCAACTCGACGAGTCGCTTCGCCCTCAATCTCCTGACCCATTAGACCATGACACGGAGCCTGATACAGTTGTAACCAGTGTGGACTATTGGGAGCCGCCACGAGGTGGAATTCCTTGGGGGGAGTCAACGGCGGAAAAGATTTTGATGAAACTGAAAGACACCGCTGATACCAAGAAAGAGTCCGAGAATAACAGCGGCACAGACACATCAGCAGCAATACAGGTCGACAAAACGCCTGACAAGGGCAGAAGTATATATGAACATATGACCTCGGAAAATTTTGTCCAAATGAGCTATCAAGTCGAATTCGACCAGGAGCAAGAGTTGGCTTTCATGAAGGCTTTCAACTTATTTGGAAAAGAATATCACCGAGTTGCTCGCCGAGTACCGAGAGCTTCCACGAATGACTGTGTCGCGTGGTACTACCGACATAAACAACGGGGCGTGAAGAAGCGGGAGGAACAGGCCTCTATCGGACCTGTTTCTAATTACCCCGAGGTAGCTGCTTCTGATTCTGGTCCAGGAGATACGAACACAAATGGGGATGGCATGGATGAAGCATATCGAGCATCGCTTCCCAGCAACCATGGAGATGCGCCGGCAGTAGGAACCCTCTCCAGAAACCTTCCCTCCAGCACTGTGTTGGTGTGTCAAAATCCGGCTTGCAAAGCAACCATCAATCAGAAGCAATTCAATGTGAATAGGAATCTATATCGTATGAGACGAATGACACCTACCTGGGAGACCGCGTTCAAATGCCCGTTTTGGTTATGCTCCAAGTGTTGTCCCCCTCCGGCGGACAGTCGAAGGTTTTTCCAGCGTCTCAAACATGGATATTCCGAAGAGAGTGAAGGTAGTAGGCTTCGAAGAAAAGCAGCTGTATTGGCTGATGCCCAGAGGTTGGCACGGGAAATGGAGCATGGTAATTGCTCATTTGCTAAATATGCCGTCGTAGCCTTCCAGAATCTGGAAAACCGGTACAAGAGCGAAGACGACACAGATGATGCTGCCGCTTATTCGAAGTATTTATCCCAAGGAGGTTACATGAAGAAACAGGCTAGGTTGTCTGTCAAAGATTCCGTAGAATACGTTGCGCGGGTACAAGCGGTCTACGGCAAAAACAGTGGTGTGTTCTGCAGATTTCTGAAACTAATGCACCGCTTTCACAATGGTGTGATGAGTCCTATGGTTCTGGCGAAGAAGATGACAAGGCTGTTCCACGACAATGCCCCGCTTCTCAAAGCATTTTGTCTCTTTCTACCAACTACTTTGAGAGAACCTTATCTACTGGCTATTGAAGGAGAAATGAAGCGAATGACTGAAAAGAGCCAAGCTCGAATGAAGGAACGTGAGCAACAGAAAACTGATGCTGATGGTGACCAGACAATGGCCAACGCTGCAGTAAGTTCAACTTCAGGTGCTTAATTCTCCCGTGTATATTAGTGTTGCGAAGAAATTTGTGCTTGTTACTGGCCAACAAGTTGTTTGAATTTTTTTCTCATCTCGCGAATGAACTTCGAAAAGTTGTTCGTCTGGTTGAGTTGATACACTAATTCATCAACGCTGGGGTTTTCGCCCAGGGATGATGGATTACAGGCCGTCACTGTAATAAGCACATAAGAATAGGGCAGGCATGAGCAAGCAGCGGCCCTTGGATACCGCTTAGAAAGTGAAGCTTACCTTCGTATTGGTCGTCATCTGAGACATGTACCGCGAACGAGAATTCTTTCTGAGGTGCTGCTGGATCGATTTGAGTGAACTTTATACGTAGGCGCTCGTTCTCCTCTCGGTCGAAGGTTAATCCGAGTCTTTTGTAAAAACTGACGCCTTTAGTGAGTTCTTGGAGGGCATATTCCGAAGATTTGCGCTGACTTTGCAGTTCTGCAGAGTTACCAGAGTGCAGTGTGACTTTTTGACAAGGTCGTTTGCAGAGTCCTTACCTTCTTCAGCTTCTCTGAGTTGAGATTCCATGGCTGCAGCATTATCTTTTGCACTGGATGCCTCTGCGGGAGCTTTCGCTGCTTCAGCCTGCCAGTAATAGACAACGTCATCGTAGGCGCGCGTGAAATTGAGTCTAACTTTGTTCTGGGCTTACTTTGAGTGAGTTTAACTCGTTCTGTTTTCTTGAAATTATGTCTTGTTCATGTCGAACTTCTGCAATACACACGGACAGACACGATAATCGTGTGCATGCATGTATAGAGTAACACGTTCCATGCGCTTACTTCGTTTAAGCTCTTCCGCCCGGCTGGTTGCCGATTCCTCCTCATTGCGCAGTTCATCCAGTTGCTCTGTATCTCTCAAACCATGGGCTTAATTGTTTTTCTTCCTCTTCCCAGGGGGAAGGAAGCCAACTTACGCTCTAGATTCTGCAATTCCTCCTCATGCTGTCCCACAATCTGCTGGAGATGGTCCATTTCAAATGTGACGAAGCTCTCCAACTGCAGATTTTCACGTCCAAAAAAATGCATTAACTTTTCCTTCTTCCGAAACTGAACGAACAGAAATCTACATAAAGAGTATGTGAGGGAGTACGTACCTCTTGCTTGGCTTTATCAAGCGTATTTTCGAGTAAATCGGGACCTTCCTCCAGATCCCATGTTTTCTGGTGGGACGAAATCCCCGATACCCCGGATTGCGATAACGAGTGCGATGACATCATCTAAACTGGATTTGTGTATACAATGCTCACAGGAAAAAATACTGGAATTCTATACACCATGTATCTCATATTAGGCCATCAAACCTTCCAAACGCTTTGAAACAAAGCGCCGTTAACGGCTTGATACCAAACAAACAAAAGTTGGAGTCACACGGAAGCACGTTCCTTCGGACAAATTGTGATTTTTTTTTCGGGGGCTTCCGGGGGAGGTTCCCGACCCCCCGAAATTCCACGGACGGGAAGGTTGCGCCTATCCATGCGACTTCAAGGAGAAAAGTAGGGCCGACATATGAAGGGTTTGATAGAATGTATATCTGTAGGAATAAGGAGGATGCTCTCCATTGTTGTTGAAGTTTCATCTGGTGATGTGTTCAAATGTTGCAGGAACGTGTATGAGAGGGTAGCGGGATGATTTTGGACCACTCCTGGAAGGCGCGTTGGCAACTCGATGGATTCCTTATATTAGCAAGTGTGGTGGGCTTTCGTTCTCAGTGGACAGTAGAGGAATCCGCATCTTAACAATTTAGGCAAGTAAGAGAACATGTCTGGCAACGGACCTGCAGTATTGTTCATACATAGACGGGATAGTGTTTCGTCCCTCTACTCGGGGCAAACTCACTCAGACTACATTTCGGTTTTCGGGGTCGAGTTGTAATCCTACAACAGGGACGGTACAGAAGGAGATATTGTGTACAATCGCGCAGTGCGCTAGGTGCCTGAAACGTGCGAAGAGTTTAGCATGGCCCCGCAGGTGGTCCTTTGGCGATGATGTGCTGATGGCGGTGATTTCACGCTTTTAATTCGCATGAAGAGAGATTGTGAGAGAAGAAACCGGGACGCCACGGTGAACATTTACCTTCCAACCAAACCCTTAGTGAGTAATGTTGCATTCACTACCCCATCCCTTCCGTCAGTGGAGGGAAACAAAGCCTATAAAGATGGTGAGCTAGGGCGAGTGCCAGGATGGTAAGAAAGACTGTGGACGGGATTCCGCTTGATGGCCTACCAGACTTCCTGGTCCAGGGGTTCCGCTTGATTGGCTACCGGTTCTATTTGTTAGGTTCGGGACGCGGGTCCAGCATGTTTTTCCTTGGCAGGGTTGGGGGATATAGGTAACTGAAAGCAACTGGTGAGTGGATAGTTGGCCAGTCGCGGTGCCTGTTCCTGTCCTTTTAAAAGCATTTAACGCGTATGGGGTTAAGGCAGCCCTGTTAATTTCTCATGTTTTCTTAGGCCATCGTTTCTCATGATCATAGGAGGACGTATATACCAAAGCGAACACAGCAGAGAATGGCCACAGTGCAACTGTTTCGTAGCGAGAGAGTTATGCATTTGACTGCAGTACAATTGTACTCTCCTAGTGGAAATTCACGAAGTGGACCGTCCTAGTCCAGGTGTCATAACCACTTGCAACTTTGTCTAGGAGATTAGTTTCGATTAAAGATGATATGTATCAGTGTTGCTCCGAGTGGGAGAAACTTCGTCTACCTGCTGCGCGAGGGCGTGAACAAGGTGACCTATAGCAACCCTCTACTACCACTGTGAAAATATTCCCTGTCCGCTGCTGTGCAATTCAACGCCGCGCGGATGTGACCTCTTCCCATGTAGCAAGTTGTGCTGCAGACCGGGGGTCAAGAGTTGTGTGCTCATTGCTCTTACGCTGGCATGAAATGATTATACCCCACGGTACACCTACCTTGTTACACTTTTATACGCCCTCTTAAATGCAAGTGCTAGATGCCATATAGTTTCGTGATGAATTGCTCTAATCCAGGACGGGTGCTCGTCCTGATTTGGCTGCTTCTGGTAATTGTTAAGTTTCGCCTTTAACTTACCCGCTTCTTGCAATAGCTCAAAATTCTTCTTCTTCTTCAATCCTTCGACGTACTTTATCGTCTTCTTGGAGTTCTGGTGTCCGGCGAATTTGGCATTCTCTTCTGCCAGTTTGCAAGGACCGCCCCCCGAAAACCATCCACCGAATCGTTTCCCCGTTTGTACTCAATGACACTTTCAAGACCCTCCGTTGTTCATCGCCTTGACCCCAATATCTAACCACAGAAACCATCAACGTGCATATCGGCTGTCCATTTCAGATAGAGAAACAACGACAAGTGGCTACTGGGTATGGTTGGTGGGGTCCCTCGTTCTGCACCTCAATGACACGCCGAAGAACCACACGCAATTAAAAAAAGAAGGCATCGAACGTAGCTATACTCCATCGCAAAGCGTTTCCTTTCGTTTCCTTGGTAATCATATCGCAATCGACCACTTTATACTATCAAATTCGATATAAATTGCCTATGTTGGCTTGAGAAAGATACAGAGAAGACTCATCACCAAGTTTCTTCGCCTGAACCTCCTACTAAATCAAAGTCACAATCTCCCCTGCATAATTTTGCTTCCTTTCAAGACCTATCCTTTCATTTCCTTGCTAATCACATTGCATTCGACCACTTTATACTATCAAATTCGATATAAACTGCCTAATAGCAGTGCCTATGTTGGCTTGAGAAAGATACGGAGAAGACTCATCACCAAGCTTCTTTGCCTCAACCTCCTACTAAATAAAAGTCACAATCTCCCCTGCATAATTTTACTTCCTTTCAAGACCTATCCTTTCATTTTCTTGCTAATCACATCGCAATCGACCACTTTATACTATCAAATTCGATATAAACTGCCTATGTTGGCTTGAGAAAGATACAGAGAAGACTCATCACCAAGTTTCTTCGCCTGAACCTCCTACTAAATCAAAGTCACAATCTCCCCTGCATAATTTTGCTTCCTTTCAAGACCTATCCTTTCATTTCCTTGCTAATCACATTGCATTCGACCACTTTATACTATCAAATTCGATATAAACTGCCTAATAGCAGTGCCTATGTTGGCTTGAGAAAGATACGGAGAAGACTCATCACCAAGCTTCTTTGCCTCAACCTCCTACTAAATCAAAGTCACAATCTCCCCTGCATAATTTTGGTTCCTTTCAAGACCTATCCTTTCATTTCCTTGCTAATCACATTGCATTCGACCACTTTATACTATCAAATTCGGTATAAACTGCCTATGTTGGCTTGAGAAAGATACGGAGAAGACTCATCACCAAGTTTCTTCGCCTGAACCTCCTACTAATCAAAGTCACAATATCCCTTGCATATTTTTACTTCCTTTCAAGACCTATCCTTTCATTTCCTTGCTAATTACATCGCATTCGACCACTTTATACTATCAAATTCGATATAAACTGCCTAATAGCAGTGCCTATGTTGGCTTGAGAAAGATACGGAGAAGACTGGTCACCAAGCTTCTTCGCCTCAACCTCCTACTAAATCAAAGTAACAATCTCCCCTGCATAATTTTGCTTCCTTCCAAAACCTATCCTTTCATTTCCTTGCTAATCACATCGCATTTGACCACTTTATACTATCAAATTCGATATAAATTGCCTATGCAGAGGAAGATATGTATGGTATGCGACAGCTGATCACTGAAGCGGATTGCGAAGTCTCAACAGAGACCGATCCCTTGAGTGCGTTCGTTTTACGCAAATGTCGTAAAGGTTACAGCACATCATAAGTAATAAATTTACGATAAAATATATAAAAGCATGCGTATGATCACCACATATCATCACCTTCAAGGGACGGGAACTCGGGGATCCAGGGGGATCCACAAAAACCAGGTCAATGCACTTGTGCCGCAGATTGTGGATCGAGTTTTTGAAACAAGACAACGATTTGTTTTACTCATAGTCTTATTTATAATATTTAGTTGCAAGTTGTGGGGTTGTGCTGTAACTTTGTACGTGTGGTAAGAAACAGAAGAAAATGGTTGAAGTCACTGTACATTGGAAACAGGACGACACTTTACAGGAGAATGAATGTATGTATGTAGTTTTAAAATATACTCTACATGCTGTTCCTGTTGAACACAAGAGCGACTAGAGAACCAATGCACAGCTCATATATGCTTCCGAGCACCAGTTCCTCCCAGTATCCATGAGTATCGCCGTCGATTCGTCGATCGCAGCCGTGGCAATTGCCTCGATTTGGATCTACAATTTTTCCTGCAGGTGGTGTGATTCAGTGTACGGATCTGTAGTACTTAGAAACTGGGAGAAAGTGCTAATAAACTACAACGTTCGCGGTTGGGGCCATTGATATTTCGTTATGTGCGGTGTGAAGTTCGGTGGGTTCCTGGCGAGACTCGCATCCTCAGGTTAGGAAAGCGTATTGAAGCCAAAATCGCAGGGTACTTCTGAACCTTAATGTGTATGTGATCCGTGGAGCACCTATACTGCCTGCAGGTATGCTCGCACCCGGGAGATGCGCAGTCAATGAACGTACAGGTTAACGAAAACTGAGGAAATTGCGTCAGTTCGTGTAGTGCACCACGAGAGCCCTCAAAACGAAGCCAACAGCATGGGACGTTGCATTCTCGACCTTGTACGGAACTCAGGGTCTTAGCCTAGGGTCTTGCCTCCAAGCATGTCACAGAATGAACCAGTTCAAATGTTCAAACGCCAGGCGCAGCGAAGTATAACTCTGCAAGGGCGACAACGACAAGGCACCATGAACATGCATACATTGGAGGGAAGCGGGGCATAGAGCGAAGACTCTACGAGTTCCCATCAAGTGCGAAGGTCATACGGAATGTTCTTGGGAGCCGGCAAAAACAGCCGAAAACATTGTCGAAGATCTACGCCTGTCTGAAGATCAGATGAGCTTGCTCAGCTGGCTTGCTAAGCAGAGAAAATGAAAAACACTCGCGCCTTTGACTGATCCCTCAAAACAAAAAGTTCAAGAGCAAGGAGAAATGACACGCTGACGACCGACTTCCGACGAACAAGGACCAGGGACATGAGGCAGAGGTTCAACCAACTGACCAAGGCGCAGTCTCCGTATGACAGACGCAGACGTGGATATGGATATGAACATCGCGCGCTCGTCGCTTCTTCTCTATGTATGTGAGAGGGCTGATACTTTTGAAGTCTTCAGGGTATCACATACGTTTGCATATACCCCAAGTATGTCCTCAGGATCGTTCTAAGTCTGCGCCAGCAACAGGGCAGCTAGTTCCGGCGGGACTCGTAAGCGATTTCCCGCGGGTTCTCGCAGAAACATTGCTCGTAGAATTCCGACGATGAACATGCCCGTCCGATGGGGAGAGCAAGTCTTCACAATCTCCGGATGGATTTCCTCCGTCACATTCAAGTCCAGCTTCTCCCCAACCTCGGAATGGATGCTCCGAATGGGAAGCTCGTGATGAACGTCACACAGTGGCCTGCAGATTGACATGCTGTACCCACCGGAATTGTTTGCTTCGAGAATGTAACACTCCCATTGCCAGGCTTCCGTACGTCCCGCTCGAGCAACCACTATGGGATTACGTCTGTCTATGTTCCGCCGGCAACGATTGCAACCAGGACTCCAAACTATGGGTGTTATCAGGCACTGCGAGAAGAGGTACTTCAGCAAACCAGTCATTACTATACGTTTATATTTTCAAGAATTATTAAATTTAATAAAAAAAAATCGCGGGCGTTATAAAATTTGAAGTTGAAGTTTTAATTAATAAAATAGGATAAATATATTAAGTTTTAATAATWAAATTAAATAAATATATTAAGTTTTCATTATTAATAGAAAATTAAGAAAAAAATCCAAAAAAGAATTTTTGTTAAGAAGAGAATTTGAAAATAAAAAACTATATGTTTTGTATAAAATTTAAACGCGGTTAATAATTAAATGTTCAGCGACATAGTAAATTTAGGAAGGAAGAAATTTAGAGAAGGAGTTTTAGAAGAGTAGTTCTAAACCTAGAATTCTAAAGAAGGTTGACCTTCAAAATAAAATTTGATTGGTTTAATTCTATATAAAACTATAAAAAACAAAAACAAATTAGGATACTGTATTACTTTTATGGAATTTTTAGTGTGCCCATTTTGGACATCCAGTAAATTGTATATCCATTTTGGGAACAGTTTGAAATGAGAGTTTTAGGAAATCTAAAAAAAATGAATTCTTGGAAATCTAGAAAAAGAAATTCTAGAAGAAAGGGGATTTATAAAAGACTAAAAAACAATACTTAAAAATAGGATACAGTAATACTTTTATGGAATTGATAGTGTGCCCATTTTGGACATACAGTTAATTGTAAATTAAAATGGGCACAGATAAAAATAAGAACCATACCATAATAGAGATATTAGAATAAGATAAGAAGAAGAGTGTTAGGAAAACATTATTTTTTGAAAGAAACAAAAAATAAGGAATTATAATAAATGATGTAAAATAGAATGAAGATTAGATTTATAATTAGTAAAAGCGCCTCCCGCAGCAGCTCCACTATTATCTCCTCCATCATCACTGTCTTCTACTTCATCATCTTCTTCTTCTATATTATCGTCTTGTTGTTGTTGGCTTCTTCCTCTTGTTGTTGGGGGGGATGCTTTGGCTGGTGTGAATACTTCATTACGGGTTTTTTCTAGTATTCGGTTTAATATATTGCGTTTATTTCCTTTATCATCTACTCTTAAATTTCTAGCTATATCTTGGAGTTGTTTTTTGGATTTTTTATTCAATTCGTCTTCGGTTAGTTCCTGCTCATTTTCTTCTTGGTTTTGTTCTGGTAGTTCATCCGTTTCTGTAGCGTTAGTTTTCGGGGGCCTTCCTTGGGGTTTACCATCACTCTTTCCTATATTATTTGTAATTTTAATCAATTCCTCATCACTAATATTATGGGCGCCTCTAAAATCTTTAATAATAGTATCGCCTATTTGTTGGGGGGTTTTCTCTAATAAAACTTGGAAGATTTCATCTAAAGCACTCTTCCGTCTCTCATTATCTTTGGTTAAAACAGTTTTGATTAAGAAAAGATTAAGCGCATACATTAAAAGAATGGTAGTAAATTTAACACGGTTTCCAGGAATACGTTTGGGATTAGTTGTTAAGATTGGTTTTAACAAACTACGTATTTTGATAAGTTGTTCTTTATTTAACTCTACTCCTATTTGTAGTAAATTATTTAGAATATTGGTTAAGCGCTCAGGTTTCAATAAGCTTAAGCTTTCGGCGCCTACTTGGACGTTATTTCGTATTTCGCTTAAACCTTCTAAAATGTTAATATAAGTTCCTTTAACATTACTAAATGGTTGAGTATCTGTTAAATCTCGTAGAGTTTCATTATTTTCATCATCTTCAAAATTGATTGCTGCTGGAGTCATGTTCTACTTCCCATATCTCCACTAGCAAACAAAATATGTGTTCTTTGGCACATAAACAAAAGTCATGACTTCGGAACGCGATGTCGCCACAATCAGCGTTTCGAGGGTTTGACCTCAATAGCGATGCGATACGAGACAATTCATGATGCAGCATGCTGGCATTGGGTAATTGCGGTCCCAAATGTTCTTCCTCCAGCGCCGGGGAATGGCCTCCACCTGATGTACTTGGTCGATAGAGAGACCCATCGTGAAGGCTGTATATCAAGCTCCGCTCCGTTGGCATATCCTCCTCATCGGTGTAATCCACACCGGCTAGGATCGGCACAGGGGAAGCCAGTAATGACATTAATTTTACAGGAATTATAGGAAGCACCGGGTGCACCCATTGGAGCGGAGAGATTATTGACCGTAAAAAAAGCACGGTCAAAGACAATGTATAGCGATCTTGCATCCACGAACGAGGGACACGATATTCGCTTGCTTTGGGTTTTGTACGAGGACGAAAGGAGTTGTGCTGCTTCAGGTGACGGACAAAACCTCTTCGCGCAGTGGAGCGACCAATTAGATTTTGGCCTGTAATGATGACTTTGTCGTCCACTAGTAGAGATCCAATAAGTGCAACAAGTGTGTGTACAGGAATTGTCTCCAAGACATGTGGAAGGGCATGCTCCTGGATCAGCTCATTGGATTCCTCGGAACCTAGCGGAAGGCCAACATCGTCCGAAATACGACGGTGATCTTGAGCCAAGCGACGGCATAGATCACGAACAGCAGGGTAACGACATGCGCTAGTTATTTCAAGCAACCGCTCGTCGTATTCCTGGGGATACCCGGGACGAGTCCAAGAGATAAAATCCCGAGTTTCGTCGGAGCCGGTATCAAGCTCTATACGAACAGTGCACGATGGAGAAGGAGGATGAAGAGGAAATACTTTCCTTTCCAGCCAGGCGGTTAACGCTCTGAAATCGATGACGCACTCAATTTGCTGTTCTAACTTGGGCCACACGCTTGCAAGAGTCTGAACGACATTCTTTGACGGAGCCCGAACAAAAGCACCGTCCTCATCCGAACCGTTTTCAATACGAACGGATTCATTAGGAGTATCGTCAAAACTTAGAGAATTATTCCGAGTTTGCTGACGGATCTTATTCTTCCCATGTTTCCTCCATGGTTTGAGGTCTCTTAACCGTCTCAGGGGCTCCGAAAACAACCGCTTCCTCCCATTAGATGACTCGGAGAATGTTCCAGAGGAGGAACTGCGCTGAAGCATAAAACCTTCCTTCAAAATGTCTTTCAAAGGAGCGACAGTTCCAATCGGGGAGTCTCCAGTCTGTACTGCCGGCGAAAAACACTGATATGAATCGTGCGAAGTTAAATTTAGGCTTCGAACTGCCACTCGCGCTATGTTTTCCAGCTCTTCCTCAATTTGAGGAAAAATGAAGACATTGTACACTACAGCCAAAATTCGTTCAAATAAACCAAGGAACGGGTACCTAGAGATTACGCTTAAACACTTCCATGATACAGCATAATGGGTTGTACTCGCTGGAGATAGCAACTCCCGAACAGCGGCGACAAGCTCGTAGGCTTTGGCTCCTTCTCCGGCATTAGCGTCTTCCAGGTGTCTCGTAATGCTCCTCCAATCTAGGCAAATAGGCTGCGGAAAGAGTAGGCATGTGAAATAGCGAGTTGATGAAGGTAGCGTATCTCCCCCTTGTCTTAAGTCCTCGTCCGTCTGGCACCCAAATTGGAAATAGTGCAACTCAGGATGTTCTAGAC
>LVLI01000123.1:0-17659 GCA_001687465.1 Halocafeteria seosinensis | reverse complement strand
CTTCAGTGTATAGAGATCTCATGATTCAACCATGTTCCCTCCGCTTTTAGCACACTGTACTCGTATGCGCCAGTCCAGTGTTTCAGTCAGGCTTGAGTCTTGCTGCGGGACACTGGGTTCCAGTGGAGTAAACTGAGATATGAGAACGTCATTTTCTGATTTATATTTGTTAGTATAAAGGTAGTTGATCTCTTTGTAAAAGGATTTCATACAGAACTCAATACTTTGTTCATAGTACTTGGTCAGGTGTGTGGAACCGAGGTCGGACTGTCTTTGGGTACGCTAGAAGTCTCAGCAACACTAGTGGGAATAAACTGAGAAATGAGAACGTCATTTTCTGATTTATATTTGTTAGTATAAAGGTAGTTGATCTCTTTGTAAAAGGATTTCATACAGAACTCAATACTTTGTTCATAATAGTTGATCAGGTGTGTGGAACCGAGGTCAGGCTGTCTTTGGGTACGCTAGAAGTCCTCAGCAACACTAGTGGGAATAAACTGAGAAATGAGGACGTCATTTTCTGATTTATATTTGTTAGTATAAAGGTATTTGATCTCTTTGTAAAAGGATTTCATACAGAACTCAATACTTTGTTCATAATAGTTGATCAGGTGTGTGGAACCGAGGTCAGGCTGTCTTTGGGTACGCTAGAGGTCCTCAGCAATACTAGTGGGAATAAACTGAGAAATGAGAACGTCATTTTCTTGTTTATATTTGTTAGTATAAAGGTAGTTGATCTCTTTGTAAAAGGATTTCATACAGAACTCAATACTTTGTTCATAATAGTTGATCAGGTGTGTGGAACCGAGGTCAGGCTGTCTTTGGGTACGCTAGAAGTCCTCAGCAACACTAGTGGGAATAAACTGAGAAATGAGAACGTCATTTTCTGATTTATATTTGTTAGTATAAAGGTATTTGATCTCTTTGTAAAAGGATTTCATACAGAACTCAATACTTTGTTCATAATAGTTGATCAGGTGTGTGGAACCAGAGGTTAGGCTGTCTTTGGGTACGCTAGAAGTCCTCAGCAACACTAGTGGGAATAAACTGAGAAATTAGAACGTCATTTTCTGATTTATATTTGTTAGTATAAAGGTATTTGATCTCTTTGTAAAAGGATTTCATACAGAACTCAATACTTTGTTCATAGTACTTGTACTTGGGCAAAACTGTACATCCTGATGTAGACGTCTTGGAAACAGATCATTGAGAATGCATTAAGGAGTGTAGATGCAAACTGACCATAGTTACATCGAGTTTTCTGGCGCAGATACATACGTGAAGGTCCAACCATATGCGAAGGAATCATAGGGGGTTAATTTTTTAACTAATAACATTGCGGTGGACGGGGTCGAACCATTGAACAGATTGAAGTGGCGCCCTAGAATTCTGAATCCGTCACAACAAACTTAGGTGCGCAGCCTATACCTAATCGAGTCGGAGATCGTATCCATTCGGATAGATCCATACGTCCACCTCAATTACGTCAAGATTGGGAACTTCTCATTCTTTCCAATCGTGCTGTTTCTGTTGTACTGACGAAAGCTGTGAAGCTCACCTAGCGGTCACTGAAAACCTATCATTATATATCTCTCAGGTATCTTTGTGACTACCATTATTGTGTATGGTCTCCGTATGAACAAGTGGACTGTATCGATAGATTGTAGGACATGAAGCATACGAAAATACGTGGAAAATGGAACTTCAGACCTTGGAAGGGATTGCCGCCGCCGTGTCTCTGAACATTTGGAAGCCCACAGCAATCTATTGAGACGCGCAAACGCCAATTTATGAATGCTTTAAGTTCTGCGATTGCACAATTGGTTTCTGCTTGGTCGACTAATATTGGAGACGTCCGCAAGAGAGCGTTACGATACCTATGCTATGTTCACACTTCCCCAGGAATCACAGTCCTTATCCTATATGCGGCTTCGCCACTATGCGATGAGTGATTTATGGTAAGATTGATGTGTGTCGAGACAAGTACAGGTAAGGATATCGTTGAGAAGGCTATCAAGGAGCTCGAAGACAGCATAACGCACCTGGGAGGTGCGTGAAACAATGCACACTCAATGCTTCTGTTGGTGCATGGGATTCCCACAGGGTGCACATGACATGCAAACCTTAGTCCTAGTCGTCCTAATCGACCCTGTACACCCGTGAGTAATTAATCTGATGATTTTCGTGTTTCATAAGGGTGGAATGACAATCTGCCTCAATCCAGGAATGAGGATACACCATTCGTCGTTGCAGCGTTTGCGGACTAGTGGAGTATTCGGTCATGAAACATGGGTATTCTGGTTTCGCATGCCATGACAAATGTTTCTGGTTGACCATGACAAGCACTTAATGGCCTGCAAGGAGGTAAGGAGTTACAACACTGCAACAGCCGGTGTGGCATGAGCGGTCGTACTACTGCAGGGATACAATATCTTGATAACTACATACCCTAGGGTCCAACGAAAACGGGCTCACCGGTCTTTTGGACCCATGTACCTGCGGTCTAAACAGGGTGCAGGACCAAACGACGCATAGAATGGTCATTCAGTGGTGCGGCTGTAAAGTTCGACGATGTTTGACTTGAGCGTTAGTAAATGCTCGCGCACGGTCTATCTCCTTGCAAGGATGGGCACTGCAGCCACTGTAACTGAATCGAACGTCTCGCAGCCACATAGAGCACACTCAACAGACCCGACTGGAAGGATGGACATTGTCGTCGAGGGACCTGACACTGCAGAATCGCTACGGGTAGTGGCGGCTTACCTTCATGCTCTGCAGGGACCGATGTGGACATGGCGCTCTGGACGAACAAATAAGCGCTCCTAGACTCAGTGCGGGGCTGAATCCAGCTTAATACGGGACTGTGAGGATTCTAAGAGTCATTGATGAGTGATTGATGGCTTGATCCGTGGCGCATGTGGGCAGCAGTGTACATTTCCCAGGAAGAAGGTACTGTGAGGTTTACGTTTGAATGCACAAATTTTGCGGTCGCAACCAATTGTTTTATCCTTCCGGTATTCGGTCTATTCATGTTACACCCCATCCCGCCGTCAATCGTTCACCATGGTTGGTTTGAGAAAAATATCGAGCGTAACGAAATAAGAATACCGGTACCGTTGCTAAATAGGATTCATGCTAAATATTGAAGAGGAATAAATATTCACCAACATTATACCGTTGTACAGCGTTGCATGTGGCGTCATAGTGGCCCAATGTGAGGCTCAATTCCTCTCGAAGGAATGCTCCAGGTGACCAAGAGTTACAGAAGCGGAGATACGACTTAGCCCCAGAAACATGCACATTTTCTCCCCTCCAATAATACCGTATTATATACCATCAGATGCGTAATTTTACGCTGATTCCAAATCATGTACTTATATGATCTCATTTTAAGTATGAAGCAAGATACAGGGATTTTTCTATTTTTTGTACCCTTTTCTGCCCGAAATTTGAAAAATCCCCTAAACGAGGCAAAGGGAGTGAAAAAAAAAAAAAAAATTCTAGGGGATACTGTACACAAAGCAAGGAAGAGATGCGTAATGATGGTACCGGTACTTACCATACCCACAAAGGCCAAACTCGTGGCACCGTAAGGGATGATTCCTAGCTTTAGCTGGAAGTCGGTTTCGTCTAAGTCCCAAAAGAACACACCGACCAAGAGTCCAATGAATGAGGCCTGAAAAATCCTGAACCCAAGGAACTGTACGGGGCACGGAAGTAATAACCGTACGGGTCCTGGATTCACAGCGACCTGGCGGACACTTACTGGGATGTTACGGAACACTAGCTTCGCTTGGCGATTTAAACAGAGACGCGTGTGCTCCAGACAGGTTTGAGCGAAATTTCTTCCGTATTGAGCAGAAGTATAGTCGTTTTTCAGTGGCTCCTTGATAGAAGACGGGGAGCGCTCGTCGGCAGACTCCTCCGTTGGTGTCACCTGTGTGAGGATTTCCGTGGGCTCTCGTCTCTCATTTTCCGCGACGTGTGGCGTCCGCGGTCTGTCCAGTTTTTGATCCGGGTCTGACAAGGCCTCCATTATAAACGAGGCTTCATCTGTACCTTATTGATCCTTCTTTCTTTCCTATACGGCTTAAGCAGTAGTATGTACATAATGCGTACCTTGAGAGTCTGGCTTCTCTATTCCGTGTGACCGGAAAAACTCAATAGCGGCCTGGCGATCCCCATGGAAGATAGTTTTGCCATTGCGCAATAGTAACAAATTGTCGAATAGCTCAAGAATCTGCATATTATACCACATATGGTAGTATGAGAAATACACCATCCAATCACTAGACAAACTGACGCAATACTACAGACTCGAGAGCTTACTTCGGGAGACGGGGTCAGTACTGAGGCAACAACCGTTCCATCCATGGTAGAACACCAAGTCCGTATTGACCGCAATAGCTGCAGTAGGGGAAACAGGTTGAATATAGCTGCGACGTCCCTAACGTGACACTTTCGCTTACTTTGTACGCAACACTGGAATCTAAACCATTGGTAACCTGTACGACATACATCAAAGCAATCATGCAGAAATCAAAAATTCCAGGGAGTAGCGCTCACCTCATCAAGAAGTAGCACGCGTGCCCTCGCAACTAAAACTTCACCAATAGTAAGACGGCGCTTTTCTCCACCAGATATTCCACGTGAAGTCTCGTCTCCAACGCGTGTATGTTGGCAGTCTTCCAATGACAACAGTTTCACCAAAGTATCGACGCGCCTCCGGAGTACTTCTTGTACCGATGGCTCGTGTGTTCCTTGCTCCCGCTGGATGAAGACGGTTATTACACAAGAGTCCAAATACCTCGGCGTTATTCAACACATACCACCACACACGACTCGCAGGCAAATTCCAGTGTCTCTCGAACGGTCAGGTTTGGGTAGTGGATATCTTGCTGATCCACATACCCAACCAGTTTATTCAGGCTCGCGGGAAGCTCATGCTTGCGCATACCAGAATACTTGATCTGTTCGGCGAAGATAGCGTAAATAATACATAATGTCTCGGTTTACTAGTTGAAACATTGATCGGGCTATTGCTTACCGTTCCACTAAGCTCAGAATCTGGTAGCCGACCAGCAATGGCCTTTAGGAGGGACGATTTACCGTGCCCTGCAGAAGCACCCATACGATAGCCTAGCATTTTAAATCGATCGTCAAATTAATGCACAGTTGTATACCTGGAGGGGCAACCATGAGCGTCATCGTTCCTGGTGAAAAGGTAGCAGAGCAATCGTCCAGATTACGGAACTTGTGATAGCCCTCCTGCTTCCACCAGGAGCGCACGCTCGACCACCAGACTGGAGGGAATATCCATCTCAGGGTATTGTACGCTGCATGAATAAAGTTTTGAGGGGACTCGTTCTCTGGAGCGAGTTTAAACTCGTGACAAACATCCCGGAGGTGGATCTGTGCTATCGAGACATATCTTTCACAGACCAGAAGGCAAAGAGTCTTTCACACACACACACACAGCGTACCGAAACATCAGGTAGTTTTGGCATCCGTTTCTTCATCTCTCGAAGAAGCGTCACATAACCGTATTTAAGGTTGATTAGATCTTCTATAAACCTCTCTTGGTCGGGTGCGGACATCTGATGAAACAGAGTTCTCGCTGACTGCTCTGGATCTTGCATGGAGCTCTGGAGGTCTATGCTTCTCCGCCGGCGTTTCTTCTCGCGGGTATTGTGGTTCTCTCCCATTTTACAGTGAGAGCTCTGCAGAAAAGGACATCAATCATCATAATTATTGTTCGGACAGCGTGTTGGAGGTATCAGTTGGATAGACTGGTGTTGCAGAAACGCAATGTGATCGTGCAGCAAAATTTTGATACAGAAGTAGAAACACCCAACGCCCGCTATCAGCTTGTACAGTTCAATTGTACCTACCTGTAGGTACAATCTACAGACTTTACTCCCGTGCATCTTTGTTCGTGACGACTCTGAACTCCTCTCCCCTTCTCCCTTCGTTTGTCGGCAACTATCGAATCGTATCGATGCATCACTTACGTCAATTTGTTCTATATTCACTAATGTCCGAAAGTTGCGAAAAGGAGCACTTTCTGGGGTATTTGCGATTTCGAGATCCAAATGCGGCTTCAGTGTTCGTCGCTAATTGACCGGCTGACGTGGCATAAATGACTAGCGATCCCCAAACTGCTACACTTCGCCTTCTATTTTAGCGAATCACGTGCTGCCAATCAAACTGTGTTTTCTCGGTACTTCAATAGTAAGGAACCACTCTCGTGTACACTGTAGAAGCTTGGACTGGATATTGTACCCCGTCGATATGGCCTGCGGAATGTGAGGTTTGAGTCATTCTCCACGCTGTCCAATGAATAGATGCGGCATGTGAGAAATGGTAGCCTATTTTAGGATTCCAGTCGGCATGTTACCACCGGTCGAAACTTGGTGAGCGTTGATATGAGTCAGACTGCAACTTCCTCTGCTAACTTAAGTGATTCAATCCGACCTACCGCGAGCCCCAGAGTACATACATGACTGATAAAAATACCATGGGCCGTAGCGGCCACTGAGTCAGCTGATGAGTGCTGTAGTATCTTGGTTTGCAACTAGCTACCAGTTTAATTAATAGTTCTTGTAATGTGAACTTTGGACCTCGACAGGTGGTAGGCACTGGCTGCGTGAGCCAGTGGTCTGTGTCTGTTGTGTAACTTCCATTCCAACTCCACTCAGACCTTCAGGTGAGAGTGGCCTTAGGATTGTCATTTCTAGCCATGTTCCAAGAGGTGTTCCGTTTAAGGCGAAGTAGTATTCTCATCCTAAATGGCTCATTCAAACAACTTCTACGACCACAGTCTCTGATCAGCGATCAGCGACCACACCCTCAATTTTCGGGAGTCCAAGTTGAGTTGAAGAACAAGCCTACAGTACTGTTTGTACTGTATGCAATCCACTGGCATTTTAAAGCGTTCATGCAGTAGGTTTGTCGTGTTCGTTAATGCATGTTAGTATATTTTCCGTTAGATCGGTATATGGGTCGCTTTTTTCACTTGATGGATGCTGTAGATCTTGGTAGCCAAGATGGCGGAGGAGGATACCCAGCGGCCGTTGTGTAGAGATCGCACAGACCGGGTTCAACAACAGCTTATACTGCATCCCTTAGCACGACATCGACCGTATACAGAACGTCTATCTCAGGAAGATCTTTCTAGAATCTGGTCCTTCCTTTTGGCGACGTTCAATAGACAGAAAGAGCAGCAGGAATGCTCCAAAAAGAGCAACAGACGGCAAGAGAAACGGTATGCAGCCACCACATTGTGGTGGCTCCGATGGATGCGAGACACGCTACCTAAGGAGGGTATCCGTATGTTATTGGCACTACTATCGCCTCATCAGACGAGTGTGCAAGAAGAAGAGGAGCTTCTTTTGGAAAGTGCACGTGGTTTCAAAGGAAAACGAAAGCGGGACCCTGTCAAGGAAGCACTAAGCATGGATCCTGTTTTGAGGGTCTTGGTAAGCTACCTCGATGCCGAGTCGGTAGCGCGTGCTTCATGTGTTTGTAAACAATGGAGAAACATCTGCTCCGATGATACGGAGTTATGGGAAAGACTTTGCAAGAAACGATTTGGAATTGCTCCCGAAGAAATCGTGGTAAACCGCCGGCGGTCAGGCCAAACTCATCCAAAGGACCTGTTTAGTACCATGCAGAAGGGATGGCATGAGATAGCTCAAGAAACCCTTCTGATGCAAAGAATACAGTCTGCGTCATCAGCATTCCGTCTTCCTGTGCATGTGGCGGCCAACATCTTCGACCGGCTAAATCCTGGTATTTTCAGTTGAAATGTTGTGGCACGGTTAGTGGCCGCACACCGACGAAGAATCAACGTCAATTCTAGTCTACAAACAAATTAGGAGAAGTCTTCGTTTCCGACCTCCCCTTCAGTGGATGAATTCCGTTACTTGGGTGTATGGAAGTCGCTGGTAGTGCACAAAGCGGTTGTAGGAACTGTTGAGCGAAGGTGAAACTCTGGATTTCTTTAGAGTCTGGAACTGCCGATGTTGCACAGGTCCGAATCTCCCCATTTTCGTAATACACCGTTATCAGAAAACTGAAAATACCTGTTTCGTAATAGTGGATTATACGTCCTACCGAAAACCTTGGGTCCTCTATTTCAGCTAGCAACGAAAATGTTACAAAATTTGTACCCAAAATTTAATGTACACTGTTGGCGTTGTATGAGAATATTAGGCCCCGAAGCTGAGAAAGTAGGTGTGAGTAAGAATGCAAATACTTGGTACAAACAGCCTGAAACCTAAGCGCCAAGTGCTGCGTAAGATAAGGAACGAAGCTAGTGGTATCGTATTGTACATGCGGGATTCCAACTTGGATTAAGCTACAGCTCAGGAAATATGTAAGGTATCTGACGTGTTCCTCGGAATCCCTTGAAGACGCGAAGTGCGTGTTGTCCGGCAGGATGGTCTGCGGTTGAAGCACAAATCACATCCAAGACAAGCAGGAGCTCAGCCTCGTTTATTTGCAACATACCTCTGAACTCTTGGATAATCTTCGCGCCCTCCGGTGGGAGCTGGCCCAGAGGTGGAAGGTATGCTCCGTAACCATCTTCGCGCTGTACACTCATGACATTGCAAAGACGTTTTCAAAAATATATCAATGGTAGATAACGGAGATATCGGGTACATCACAATGGGAAATGTTACTTACGCTCACTCCAAGCACAGGCGCTGCGATGCTAGCAAAATACAGGTCCGCTGCCGTAAACCTCGTACCAGCGAGAAACGACTGCTCGGAACGTTTGCCTTGCAACTTCTTGTTGATAGTATCAAAGTTCTTTCTCATTCTTTCCAATGAACGCATTGCTCGATCCTGCGTGATGTTGAGGGCCCTGAAAATCAAATCTGCGGATCATGCACGTGACAACCTCTATCCAAGTGACGATTCCAACCATGGGCATCGATCCTTACACCGAATAACGGGGGCTGTCCAACTTCCAATGAAATGCTGCACACCGGAGAAGTTCTTGTCAATCATCCAACGAAGTAGTGTAGCGTCCTGTACATAACGAAGGAAAGATGTCATTCTGCCCGTCTTCCTTCTTCCATTGCGCAAAAAAAAACCTACCTGAAGAGTGTACCAATACACAATACGTCGGGCATCTACACCGATCTCGTCATGGCTCAGGTCCATGACTTCCGTAACGTCGGCAATCATCTTTTCTCCATCTTCACTCTGAGTCGGCAGGAGACTCGGTTCGCCGCGGGCCTTCAACTCGTCATCAGCGTGCTGTATACGTCACACGGTGGACCATACGGATAATAAGCACAAATACCACCTGTTGCAAAAAAGCAGGAAGTATATCCCTACCTTGATAATAGTCCGTGAATCTTGAAGCTGTTTCCCGTCAGGGAGCACCAGCAAGGGTGTCGAAAACCTCGATGAAGCTGCAGCAGCGCAAGCAAACGATACACGAGTACACTTAGACATGCTAGTTTATAACCAGCACCTACCTCGGTCATGGGAGGCGTTTCCTCCTCCGGACGCCCACGCCACGGGTATCATGTGCAGCAGGGGCAGATACCCATACTCCACATACGGTATTTTGGCCACATCCAATGCCCAGCGAGCAGCTTCTGCATTCACTCCCAAGTCATTACATTAAGTTTCCCGGTGATTGATAATTCCTCAACTATGTAAACCACGTAAAGGTCGTGTCGTGCAGGCATTACCACCTCACGTACCATTGTAATGCGAGAAGAGGATGGAATAGAGTTCATGAGTCTTGGGAGGGGAGAACGCCATTTTGCTATATTCAACAGCGAATGAAGGTATCGGAGCGAGCGCATGTAATACAGCAAAACAAAATACCGCCGGATGTTGGGCTTGACAATCCTAGGATGTGTTGTGATAATTCCGTATAATTATGCGATGACAGGAGGACGAGACTCAACCGAGCAAGTTTTACTATGACTTGGGGTTCAACTAAAAGGACCATAAGTCACCGCTAGTGCTCCAATCTGCAACTACTACCATGGTATCAGAAACAATAAAGTCAATATGTTGTTGCTCTTCTACGACCTCACGCATCAGCGAGCCACACCAAGTCGGCTGTTCGTCAACATGATAAGGCTGCAATGGTTCGTTAAATCTGCAGCTCGAAGACTTAGTCGAGCTCGAAGTCTCCAAATCGTCCTTCCTCCCTCTCGCTTCGTTTTTGGGACAGTGACTCCACACAAGTCGACACAACGCTGTTCCCCACCCCGGGTCTTGAGGGCTAGGACCACTTGTAGCCTCATCCGTGGTTGGCAAATTGTCGCTGTAAACGCCAAGGAGCTGAACGTGCTGACAGATATATTCAACAGTTCTCAAGAGAGAGAAAAATACACTTGTTACAGCGGATTTGCTTCCTGTTGAGCAGTGCCCTTCAACGTGTAAACGCACTGTCTTGACATCCAGCGGGCAGAAACGGAGAGTTCTGTTCGCATAGTATGCCGGTATACTATTTCTCCTTTTGCTGGTTGATCACATAGTTTACGGCATTTATTACACCGTCCATTGTTATCTCTGGCTGGTCCTCTGGTGCTAGTTGACCGGAAAATACTCCCGATCGAACCAGGATACCTCTCCACGGCTCCCCCGCTCCATTAGCTCCGCGAATATCTGCTTCGGGATTATCGCCAATCATGTAAATTCGCTTCAGATTGCATGAATCATTCGTTGCCGATAGCTCCTTGTCTTCCTGATGCGCAAGGCTCATGTGTTGAGACCAGTGCTCTAACTGGTACTGAGCAAACTGGAACGTAGCACTCGTCGGCTTTCCTAGCCACTTTACGCCTAACCTTTCCCCCGTCAGTCTATTATAGACGCTCTGCATACGATAAAACGTAGACAGGATACACCATCCATACGCTCAATCCTCGTTACTGACTCACTTACATCTAAGGTTTGAATGAATGCTCCCTGAGCCAGACGCGGCAGCTCATATTCCCCAGCGAATACAAAGTCAGGATTTGTAGCGTACACAGGAACATATTGGCTCGTGGCTAAATCTGGCGGCTTAATGCCTTGAACGTTTGAAGCCTCAATTCGAGCCGTCTGTATAGCGTTGGAGTTTTGCTCGGCTGGCAACGGCAACAGGCCCCGGAGTATATCAGCTGAGACTTGGCAGTCCGCTCCCCAGTCGATCTGCAAGAATCTACCACCCCTAAACAATAACACATCTTACAGTCGCCTCATATATTCTATCCCCATACCGAATCGTGGAAAACCATGATTCCATGCCACGGAGCCTCGTAGTCTTCCTGGCTCATCTGGAAGTAAGGATACTCCCTGAAAGGGTAAATCTGAGGCGAATGCCCGATTACCTCAGCGGGTGAAAATGCTTTCCTGAATCCGTATTCCTCGCGCGCAACTTGTAAGCTCTGTTTGTAACCTATTACCAAAACTTTCCGATTCTTCAGCTCTGGAACTAGTGCTCGCAGAGGAGTGTGTGAGACGATCACCTGTCGATCCGAGATTTCCTTGCCCAGGACTTCTGACAGTTGCTGTGCCTTCTTCGCTTCGGAAACTCCTCCTCCGTTTGTTAAGAATATGTAAGGGATTTGATAAGCGTCTAGTTTATCCAGTGCTTCGTATGCTCCGGGAAGGACATGGGAGCCCCGGAGCAGCACTCCATCAATATCGAAGCATACGCCCGTGGCAGCACTTCCACCACTACTGTAATATCGCTTTGGTATATTCCATCTCCTCGATACACTGCTTGCTCCAAACGAAGTGCGTGACAGCAAAGAGGGGATCCTCATTTTATACGGCTTTGTCGCTGTGAAGATGCCGAGATGGGATAGCGCATACGTACACGACCACAGTTGGATGCAGATGCCCAGATTACAGCTTCTCGAATAATCGCATTTCTAACAATCTCTCCTAGTATATTTCCAGTGGCCCACTATCATACTATGGGTATCATGAAGAAAACACGTCCTGGCTGACCTTCACAAGAACGTATCGAACACTCTGACCCCCTAAACCGGGTAGCAGTTGCTCCATGAGCTGAAAGATGATTATACACCAACCGAATGAGGGTTGTATGAGTTATGTGCACTCTCCGCGCGGGGTAGCAGGCTTGGTGATCAGTGTCCAACTGGCGGTGGCAGCTTACGATTCGTCCCCTGTGTCAGACTGTCCACTCTATTTTCTAGAACCGTATGAGTCAATTTCTATATTTTTGCATGTACTGTTGCTGGCTTACGACAAACGAAGCATTTCTGGAGGAAACCGAAACGCTGAGTTCCAGACTTCAAGTGCAAGGAAGCCAGTCAGTGGAAGTCATTATGAGGGATAAGCATCAGCAGTTCATTTGGTTATACAAGAAGTCTCTATGGATCTTCATGCAAATTTTGGGTTATACAACACCGTCAAACTATAGTATTCTAGGTTGCGATTCTAGAACTTCTTGTAACTTTTTTCTACAAGACCCCCTGCGCTGCACTTTTTATGAAGTCACCCAGACTGGTATTCACGGCACTAATTGGGACATCGTAGCTCTACCTTGTTTGTCTGCAGTAAGACGTGCATCACCTTTACGAGTGTAGACAGTGCTGCAAAGACGCCAGTCAGGTGCGACTAGCAGGAGGCAGCAATACCGGTAGCACCACGCTGTCATGAGACCCAGTTGGAGAGTTTGACTGCTAAGAGCTAGGCGTTTATACATGATGCCGAGCTGCGTTCCAGTTGTAAGATATCGTAATAGTCGGTCAGGACATGTCTTTTTGTCCTTTTACGCGTCAAATTACGCATTAGATGCGCTTGGCTGAATCAATGTGCTTGGAGAGCCTGGGGAATCTGATTTCTACCATGCAGTGTTCACAATACTGTACCGTGTCGAGGCATGCTCATGTCAGTCATGGATATCCTGAGCGAAAACTGTAAGTTCGTGGAGGAGAAAACCTATACTACCAGGAATTATTTCTTTCTTGAACACTCACTCCCTTTTTCGCTGCTATTCAGGTAAGGAAACTGCACCTTCAGAACCCTTGTGAGGCAGGAGCATATTTAGTAGTGCGCGCTTGATAGGACGTGCTGTTCCAGTAAAGGTGGGAACATCATGCGATGACCGTGTACGGATGTCACAGAAACCATGATGTCATTCACAAATACCGATTGGCAAAACAGAGATGGAAGCTCGTGGTACTTCAAAACTAGCAAACTCACAGTGTATATAAATGGTGCTTAAGATCATGTTTTCAGTTAATCGCACCTTCGCTGAAATTCGAATCAGCTGGGCGGTCGGCAGTAACAGCTCTCCTATGGGGTATGCTCCCAAAAAGATCGAACTAACTTTGATTTAGCCACCGCTCAAGATCTGTAATGCATGGCGACACGAGCAGGATATGGAGACAGAAGAAGAACCGAACGTAAAACTTCCCGTGAACATGAAGAGAAAGAATTGCTGACACCATGATTGACAGTGGGTTATGAACTAGAAATTGAAGCACCACTGTACGACGTGAGAGCCGGTAGGTGATGAAATGTGTGTAAAACAATTGCCAGTTGAATTGTATGGCATGCAGCCGGAGTCCAGCATCGATCGGCATAGAAGAAAGCAGATGATGGCCACGCACTGGATCTCTTTCATGCTCAATGTGTTGAATGGTTACAGGGGCTGTTCGCGGCGATGCGTGCCCGCTAAGCCCCGCTTGTGATGGCTGTATCTGCATTGGGTACTGCATTTTAACTGAAGTGTGTACACAAGGTTTCTTTTTCGCGCACATTGTTAAATTGATGATGCAAATTAAAGTATATAACCCTACCAATCCGATCAACTAGATGAAAATATCGACGTGGACCTCATGGAAGGCTTCGGTGTTGTGGACATTCCAGTAGTTATCGATGAATGCCTGACGAGGAAGACCTGCAGCAGACGATGAATCAGTCTCAGAGAAATTGCATGTCTATGATGATTTCAGCATGTCTCATCTGCTTATTTCAATGTCATCTGATAGTAATGAAGTACTTGCGGCACAACCTTGGGAAAATATTGCTGCAACGGGAACCAAGCGCCAGCCCCCAAAAAGATTGCGGGAGAATGACGCAAGGTTCGACCTCGAGGATTTGTAAACCCATGTAAACATCGCTAGAACCCCAAAAATACACGTAATCAATACACATAGAATCAACAGCTCTTCGGGAGTTGGGACCGCTCATCTGGGACGAGCGTGGGACTGGGACGCTCAAAAACCCGTACCACAAGCCAAGGGAGTGGGGGTACATTTGACTCAGGGGGAGTATTTCCAGGCAGGTAAAAGCAGCAGTCTTGTGGAAGTGTCACACTTCAGTTTCCGAGAAGAGTATATATCCGAGTGGGAGTATGTCCCTGACAGACAAATCGAGGAGTGGGAGTATGTTCAACAGAATCACGGGAGTGGGAGTATGTCGCAAAGAGTGCCTTGGAGAGAAAATTCAAGGAGTGGGAGTATGTTCAACACAATCACGGGAGTGGGAGTATGTTGCAGAGAATGCCTTGGATAGACAATTCAAGGAGTGGGAGTATGTTCAACAGAATCACGGGAGTGGGAGTATGTCGCAAAGAGTGCCTTGGAGAGAAAATTCAAGGAGTGGGAGTATGTTCAACGCAATCACGGGAATAGGAGTATGTCGCAAAGAGTGCCTAGGACAGACAATTCAAGGAGTGGGAGTATGTTCAACTCAACCAAGAGAGTGAGTGCGTTTGATTCCCTGAAGCGAAAATTCCAGAGTTATCTGAGTTGTTGAAGACAATTTCAGATTTGTCTGTGCGACCCCTACTGTAATTTCATGTTTATCTTTCACAAATCTGTTGGTTTTAGATTTGTCCTATTCATCAATTGACACCATAATACAAGCGGATAAGACAGTATACAAGCTACATACGCTGTTCATTCATTCCACTATGTCCACTCATGACTCGGCTCTATCGGATACCTCCTTGGACGAGGAGCAGGAAGTAGCCAGCGAATCGAATGATGCATCGCCCCATTTTCAGGCGAAATTATATGGCATGAACGGTATATAATGCAGCGACTCTTATTAACATCTCGCGACTTTCCCAGTACACTACACAGGAAAGTAGAGAAGCCCAGAGGGAGGCAGCAGCGGACGCAAGTGGAGGTTCCCAATCAACGACTGCGAAAGCCAAAAGCCATCTGCAACTGGGGGCGAAGACGCAGCCGAAACTGCGTCTCAGGACATATAACAAGTTCTAGGCACAGAAGAGACATCCAGTATTTCAAAATTCGTTCGTGAGGGGAGCCGGTATCTTCGGCGGGCAGAAGTGGAGAGACTGTTTGCCGAGTGGTGCCTTTACCTCGGAGTAATTCCCTGGGTTCTTAAATCCGGTGCTGTAGGTAAGCATACAATCAGTCTGCTGTCTATGCACCTTGTCACATGTGCACATTCCCCTCCGCACTTCAGAGTAACGCGTGACATCTTGTAACGAGAACGACGGTCTCAAACTGTGTGCTTCCTTTGCTCCTCACTCTTGTCCTGGTAAAGTCTAAATCCTCAGCGACTGTGCTATCTGTACTGTATCAGTTGTACAACGAGTCTAGGCAGTCGTGGAAAAAAGCTGTTGACTTCCTAAAAGACGCACATCCCGACATTGACAGCCCAGGGAAAACGCTCTTGATGGATGGCCAAAAACGTGAAGCCAAACCGTTGGAAATCAGCTTCTCTCTCACAGGACCATTAATCTGCTGAAATCACAGAGGTGACAACTTGGTGAGACAACTTTGTGAGCAACTTTAGTAGAGTAGGGCACCAGATGAAGAAGCTGCATCAACAGATAGTGCTCGCTTGTAACCAGGACAGCTATGACAAGGCAGTCGGAACAGCTCAAGGAAAGTTAACCGAATTCCAGTTCAACAAACTCATGGAAATTCCACCAACATGCCAGTTCCTCTTCCAATCTCAAAGGCGTAATGGCGGAGGCGGCGTAGATATGATCGGCTGCCATACTACGCAGCTAGTAGAAAGCATTGATGGGGGTCCGAAGTTGTCAGCTGTTTGAAGCCATGGCCAGCCTTGTTCACAGCGAAAAAGGGCGCTTTGTCATTCACCAGAAGCACGTAGCACATACACTCAACAATGGTGACGTCCTGACTCCGTTTGGGAAAGAACTCCTGGAGAAACTAAAGCAACAGCATCGTAAATATGCTGGAACTGCAGAGGTGCTGACGCTCAACAGCGACCTAGCAACTGTTCGCGTTACCAACGACGGCAATACCCGAACTGTATATTTCCAAGATATGCACTGTAATTGCGGGAGGCCAGAAGTAACACCAGAACCATGATTGCACGTCTACATCGCTTGTCAAGCAGGGAACTACTCAGAGCTTCAAATGTTGCGACATCGATACTTCCACGTTTCAACATGGAAGGAACAGGTCCCTTTGGATGCATCATTTGAGACTGTCGAACTCCGGGAGGTTAAAGCAAGGAAAGAAGATATTAGATGCTGCCTCGGAGTGACGGCGAATCAGAGCGGCCGCCCACCGAATAATAAGCGGATTCGAAGCGCTGTTGAGCAGGCCATGAGAAACACTGTCCGATGCTCTCGTTGCGGCAGAAAGGGTCATAACAAGAGGAGCAGGCATTGCCCTCGCAGTCAAGACGGTAATGTTGAGTATAGAGGAGCAAAGGGTGAGTAATATACGACCATTTCAATCGGTCACCTCGCACACTCCACTACCACCTGGTCTGGCATCACTCACGGATGTATGCTTCTGCAGAAACAACATTAGTCACGTAATTACTTCGAAAATACCTCATTCATTCCACATACATGGTATGTGCATACTTAAGGACACACGCTCGAGCATATGTGCTCTAACAGGTAAACTCGACATGCATAACTTGCATAAGAGCAATTTCAACCAAAGTCGAACATACAAACTATATATACAGTTAAACACGAAAGGAGGTCCTCTTTTACTCAGTCAAAGATGAATTTGAATCCCTCAGTTTGCGACAAACTCGTATGCTTCTGCGGTGTCCAGGCTGGCACAAAAGTTACCTAGGTCCTAGGTCCGGGTTACGTGGGAGGGGTATGTAACCTATACTACTTCAACTTCCCATTTTCCCATATTTACCATCTATTTGTACAGTAAAAAGGTCATCATAGCAATCTATGCGCTTCAGTGTTTTCTTTCGTACATGTATCGTATACTATCGTTGACTTAAATGACCGTTCTGAGGGACGGTGTACCCGAGTCTTGGTCAGGGGTAGGATCGTAGATGAAAAGCTGATATGGCGCATTCGTACTACACTAATGATGCCATTGTCTTCCTCCCATCATCGGCATTTCCATTATCGTCTCTTGCTCGTTTGTGTGAGCACCTCATCTTCCAGAGCCGATCGTAGGTAGGCCTCCGCCGATTGTCTAGCCCGAACACACAGCCCTACAATGAATGGTACCAAGCAGCATAGGTAACACACGCCTTTTTTCAATATAGTGAATATACATGTGTTGCTCATGTACAATAATGTACAATATTATAGGCGCAAATGATAGTGGTTGTCTAGGTTACATGTGAGGGTTATGTAACCTGGACATGGGTTACATGAGGTACATGTAACTTTTGTGCCAGCCTGGCGGCAGGACCTCAGATAAGTCTGAAACTTGGTGCTTCAAGCCTTCAACTT
>LVLI01000121.1:0-69279 GCA_001687465.1 Halocafeteria seosinensis | reverse complement strand
CACCTACATGTAATGAATCTGATTTTTCTTTTCAACCCTTCGGAATCCAGTGTTTAGCCCACATGATGGAGAGGACTCCACTTCCTTCGAAAGATATGGGTTTCAAAGTGTCTCCGGGAGTAGAGGAATGAGAGCGTGGGAAACTCATTCACTGGGAGTCCATGGGACATTGTCCTTACTGTTTTCCTGGAAAAGAATACCATGTTACCATGTTACGGACTCCTATGAAGTCACGGTTCTGGTTGGGGACCAAGCTCCGGTGCCTCGTCTGGTGGACTGTCATCTACTTCCTCGTCGTCCAGCAGGGTGGGGTGCCGAAGGCACTTCGAACAACTAAGGGGTTTGTACTGAGTTCGCAATCTCTTTGTACTCTGTTTCTGGTTGCAGCTGAAGACGACTCTTCCGATGGCGGCATGTGGATGCTTGCTATATCGAGAATTCGCGAGAATTTCGGCTATCGGTGTCAGCAGAGCGTTTTGGGGATTCTACCCAACAGTCCAAGCAGTTCCGCTGGGCTATCCACAGTATCGAAGACTTAAAGAGGCCTGCAAAGCCAGGAATATGCAGCAAGTGCTGTATGTTAGGCTCTGTGCGAATTCCAGGGACTCCGCTGAAGGGTGCAGACACTATACTGACAGCCGACTTGGTAGGAGGTGGGCTTTAAGACTCAGCCCTTCCCCGGCTCGTTTGCCACCTTTGTCTGCTGTAAATAAATCCTTCCCATAGTTTGTGGGGACATGTAGCGTAATCTGGCCGTGCAGATGGCATGGTAGAGAGAATTGCAAACGCGCTGACACCCCGAGCACACCTCCAGCTCAACTCCTGCTGACCCAGAGCCCATCTTGAGAACTCTATGGTCATGTACCGTGTTGTAAGTGGAAGAGGGAACAATCCACCATTGTTGTAGAGTTTCCTACGAATGTAATGAACGACAAATTTAGGTTTTTGTATGACTGTGTCTAAACTTCAACTTAATTTGGACTCTTGCCGTTACAGCCGTCGGACGGCTCCGCCTTTCCGTCAAGGTATGAGTCATTTTTTTAGCCGTCTTTGGACCGACAGATTTGACGGACCCCTATAGCCGAGGATTTACGCACTACAAATCGTTCATACTCTTTCAGAGCTGTACCATGGAGTGTGGTGGGAAAGAATGCTGCCCATGGGGCACTCCATACATACCCCGCTGGAGTGAAGAAAAGCTGGTGCCTGTGTGCAACCGCACTGCAACGCGAGAAACCAGAGAAACCAAGAAAACCAACCAAAGGACCAACGTATATTGCAGTAAGCATGGTATGCTATCTTACACGTAAAACTTTCACTACCTGACTTTCAGAGAGATGGATGAACGGTGGGTGCCTTGCGCACAACGCTCGCCCAGTGGGCCCCAGACCCACTGTACACGAACTGGAGCCTTGCATAGAGGATCTATGAGATAGACCGTGGAATCGCATTCTCCCTATAATTTTGCATCAAATGGTAAGTCTCGCTTTGTGGTTTCCCACAATCAATATGCCGCATTATTATATACGTCACGCCGTCACATAATGAAGTTCGATTTTGGCGCGACTAGCGCGGTTGTGAAGGATTTAAGGATTCTTGAAGATCCTATTTTTCTCTTCATGGCATCAGTGAAGCCCATGCAGTAGGTAAGTGGTATTGTAATGAGACGAAAATATAATACAATTCAATGCGGATAGAATTACGGTGGTCGGAAGAATAAAGCTTCGATACAGAGGGCGTAATTAAAGGTAAGACGTCCGGGTCCACACTCACGCGCGCTTTTTGCTCCCTTCCCCTCGTTTTGGTGGGCTTTCCCTTTCCCATTGGTCTAATGGCCGTATCGCATCTATTGTGGCAACGATAAATATGTGGATGAAAGTGTGCACGGGATAGCAAAGGTCTGTTCATTCCTAAAGTGGCGAAATCGATGGATAAACCGGAAAGCGTCATTTGAATCCCTGCCGTTAAGCGCTAAAACGCCGCCTTATTGAGCATTTCATAGCGACATATACCTCTTTTACTCCACGCAGGTACTTGTACGAAGTCACGACGTGTGACCCCGGTGCTCTTGGTGAAAGTAAATGGATGCACAAACGGGAGAATCAGCGAAGACGACGGCGGGGACCGAATCACATTCCGTCTCAGTGGCTATACGCGTTAGACCTCTCACTCCCAACGAAGAGCAAGACGGGTCAACAGAGTGCGTTACTGTATCAAAAACCCACAGGGATGTGTTCCTTGGTTCTGGTCAAAATCGAGGATACACTTTCGACCATGCGTTTCCGCCCTCGTCCACGAACGAGGAAGTGTTCCAGCAATCAGTCGGATCCATCGTCAATTCGTGGTTAAACGGGTACAACGCTACAGTGTTCGCGTATGGGCAGACAGGAAGTGGAAAGACGTTTACCATGGGTGGTGGAGCCGTCGATAACCCTCAAGGGGAAGTGAAGAACCCTGGGGTGATCAACCAGGTTGTTTCCAAATTGTTTCGCCACATCAACGAAAATAAGGACTCTAGGACGTGCAACGTGAAGTGCTCTTACATCGAGCTGTACAACGAACAGATTCATGATCTGCTATTGGAAGATAACGATAAGCTGTCAAAAAATATCCAAGTCCGTGACAATGCCGAAGGGGGCCAAACGATCATGGGTGTCAAAGAGGTGGCGGTCCAGTCGGAAAAGCAAACGTATGAGCAGCTTCGGAAAGGAGTTGCAGCGAGGAGCGTTGGATCGACCAAAATGAATGAGCAGTCTTCTCGATCGCATGCTGTTTTTACGATCTTGCTAGAGCAAACCATTCATGGTAGGTTGGAGCATTCTACTTTTGTAGTTGTTGTACATTACAGTACTCGATTCCTGCTGCAGACAAAAACGACCCAGAAGCTTCCGATGCAACAGTAAGCAAGCTTCATTTGGTTGATCTCGCTGGTTCGGAAAGGCAGAAGAAAACGAACTCGGAGGGATCAAGACTCCGTGAAGCCGTATTCATAAACCGAGGGTAAGGGCAACTTCGTCCACGATACGCTAAAATCGAAATATGTACCTCTTCTTTCGTGTTGTCCAGATTACTTGCCCTAGGTAAAGTAATCAATGCTTTGTCTTCTCAGGCTGATCAGCAAAAATCGCAACAGAAACAGGGTGGTGGTTCTCATTCCCATATCCCATACAGAGAATCGAAGCTGACCAGGTTGTTGCAAGATTCGCTTGGAGGAAACAGCAAAACGTTAATGATTGCTTGCGTTTCTCCAGCAGACGCTAATTATGATGAAACAACGAATACTCTCCGATATGCTGCCAGAGCTAGAAGCATTCAAAATAAAGCTATAGTGAACAGAGACCCGAACGCCGCTGAAGTTGCAACGCTGAAGAAGCAAGTGAAGGAATTGCAGCTGGCCCTCTTACAGGCAAGAAGCAATCCCGGATCTTATAATTCAAGAGAAGGCGACTCTGTACCCGATACAGAAATCATGCGAAGACTGGAGGAGCAGCTTATGTCTTCCGCACCCGTGCAGTCAGAGGGATCATCTACTGGAAATGATGGACAAAATACAGAAATTACAGACGCCGTTAAGCGGATTAACCAAATGGAGCGCTACAATCATGCTCTGAAAAAACAAATTGGAAAGCTTCAGGAACAGCTGAAAGCAACGTCTACAGACAGCAGTAAACTGGCTGCCCAACTCGTAGAAACCGAAATTGAGCGCGATCAGCTTAAGTACAAGCTCCAGATGCAGCCGCAACAGAGAAATGAGGAGGAAGACCAGGATGGTTCGGAGGAAAACGGAACCAGTAAGCACAAGGAGAACTACGATATTATTGCTCAGCAAGCGCAGCGAATACATGAGCTTGAAAGGAAGCTAAACGAAACAAAGCCCCAAGAAAACACGTCTTCAAATGCAAACAATACTGACGAGGATAAAGAGGAGGAAGATAATGAGCAAACTGAACTCATCGATCAGCAGCAAAATGCGGAACAAGAAGCATTTATGGCAAAACAGAAGAATATGCAAAAAGAGTTACAGCACCTCAATAGGGCACTGCATGAGAAGGAGCAGATGATGAATGCAATGGCAGATTCAGAAGCAGGCGTGTCCGTGCTGCATCATGGTCAACAATGGAAAGCAGAGGAAATGGAAGAGAAAATGCACAAACTTGAGCAAGAAAGAGACGAGTTACAGAAACAACTAGACAACGTTGGAAAGGCTAGTGATAAGAATGATAACTCAGACCGGCTGCGGCAAAGACTCAATGAGTGTGAGAAACAGTTATCTGAGATGAGAAACAAGAGCAAGGAATTATCGCGCATCAAGAAACTAAAGGAGAGTAGTGACCGCCGCGTCGACGAACTTGCGGCCACTGTTTCCTCCATGAAGGAGGCCCGGGTTCAACTGCTTCGCAAGATGAAAGAAGAGTCGAACCAATTCCGTCAACGGCAAAAAGAACGTGAAAAAGAACTCTCTCGACTCAAAAAGGAAGGACGGAAGAACCAAATTGAGATGGGACGCTTAGAGAATGCAAGAAATAATGCCCAGTCTGTGCTGAAGCGGAAGACTGAAGAACTTTTGCAAGCTCACAAGACTCTTCGAGAACAACGGAAAGAGTTGCAGAACCAACAAAAGCGCGGCCAAAAGAGAGAAGGGACCACCGTAGATCCTGCAATAAATGCTATCTTATCGGCGAATAAAGACGAATGCGTTCAAGATCTGGACGCAGATGGGGCGTATGCAATCCCTGATGAGTTCATGTCTTCAGCGCTGGAAAATGGAAGTACACAGCGTGTGCCTGCAGCTGCAAGAGTTGCTCTAGTTTCCGAGATGAGTCTTCGGGTAACGAAGGAAAAGCTCCATCACACTCAGGAACAACTTCTTGAAGAGCGTCGAGAAATCATGAAACGTCAGCGGACTGCGGAGAAAGAACTCAAAGCAATTGAAAATAACGAGGGAAAATCTCTAACTAAACGTCAGCAGGCTCTCAGAGAACGCATCCAGTCTGGATCCCAATCTGATGAAGATCAAGCAAAGGAACGATGGGAGCAAGAGAGAAATAACTGCGTCTACGAAGCAGCTCAGTTGACGGACCAAATTTCTTCTATTCAAGAAAATCTCGCTGAAATCGATGAAGCTATAGATAATGGTGTCATAGTCAGGGCTAAAGGCGCAGAAGGAAAGAAGTGGCCAAAACTTCTTACTGATCCAAAAGTAGCCCGCCAAACTGTGTGGTGGCTTGCTCAGGCTGTAATACGCTTGAGCCATAGTTACAGTTCTGCTGAGGAGAAGTACGAAAAGCAACTGGCGGATGCCGAAGAAAAAATTTCTGAGCTTGAGGAAACCGTCGACGAGCAGCGAAGGGAAGCTTTGGAAAGTGACGCCAAAGCTAGTGAATCTGTCCGGTTAGCGGAGGAGAAGGTCATTCACGTCCTGCAGTGTCATAGCGACTCAATGGAGAACGAGGGGAATAATAACCAGGAGGACGAAGCCACTCATCTCCAACAGAGTTCTAACACCTTCGATATGCCTTCGTTAGAAGAAATGTCCAATGCATTGAAACAATCTTCTGAACCAAGTGAGGGCTCTAACAAAGAGGAAAGTAGCCATAGAGCGCTGAAGCAGCAAGTATCCCAATTGAGGAAGATGGTTAGCTCGCAACAGAAGGAATTGCAAGGTCTTACGGATATGCATATAAAGTTAGAAGAAAACGAAGAACAGAAAGCGGAATTACGTAAAGAAGTACACAAGAAAGAAGAACTCATAAAGCAGTTAAATCGGAAGATCAAGGAAACGGAAGATAAAGCATCCCGCACGGAGGCATTACTGACAAAGCTTCGTCAAGAAAAGCCAGTGGTGGAGAGTGGCCAGGCGAAGCAAAAGAAGCAGAGCAATAAAGGCAAAGGCAAACAAAACCCCAATGACTACGTCGACGTAGAGGAAATCTTTTCAGATTCAGAGGACGACATGGCTGTAGTAGACGACGAAGATGACGAGGATTGGGTTCCCGAAGCTGGACCTAATGGTAAACGGCGACAGAAACAGAAGCGGGCTCGTTCAAGTACAGACTCCCGTGGCAGTCGTAACTCAAGCAAAGGCCGTTCCGAGAAAATGGAGCCCATTGACAGCTCCTCACCAGATGAAAACGCTGAAAACGTAGAGCCGGAAAAAAATAAATCAGCGTCCTCCTCCAAGCCCCTGAAGCGGCAACGAGTGAGCAAAGACAAACGAACTCAACCGTTGCAGCAACGTTCCAACAATACCATGGCTTCAGGGAATACTACCTGGTCGACCGAGGTAAGTAGTAACAACGTTTCGACGGGGAAAACGATTAAAAGGGCTCGAACAAGTACACTGGTGCGGCCTTCAAAGGGTAGTGCTGCGAAAGAGAAGGCGAAGGCAGCAGCGTCAGGGACTAGCACGAAACTCGGAAACAAAAGTAGTCTATTTCTATAGTTTCGGTGTGTCTTGTTTCTTTAAAAAAATAAAAAATGACACAGTGGATGGGTACAACCAGACAAATGCATTTCCTTAGCGTTTCCACGCTTGCACCTACAAGCCTCACTCCAAATCCCGCAACGAATCCAGCCACATATCCCTAGCTTCTTCAGAAAGAGCCTGCAGATACATAGTCCGCTTGTGAGTGCTGACAAAAAAGCGATACGGTTTCTCTTCTTTAGGTGCAGCCCCTAGCGATGTCATGAATTGCAACTCCATAGAGCCCAGAATGTTTTCAGAAGACTCTATTTGATCGTTTCTGAAATATATCAAAGCAGGAAGCATTCTTCCGTTTGGCCCCCTTCTCATACACAAGACAATGTATCTCCTTCTCCACGATCTGCGCATCCTTCCTCGTTTGTAAAGCCAGCCACGGATGATTACATGACCCCACTTCTCATTCATCTCCGGGGACTCAAAAGGTTCCTTTATCGGCATATACCAAGGTTGGTATTCTGGCGGATAGTCTCCCCCAATGCCATAATCGAAAGACGCGAAGGACGGGTACCCGTACGCACCCGGAGGTTGTTGTTCTGGTTGCTGGTAGGCATTAAACTGTTGCTGGTCGTCATTCATTGGCTGCTGCTGCGATGGGTCCAGATTATGTCCCACAGAAGAATTTTCCTCTCCTGCTTGTCCGGCACTTGACTGAGAAGCACCGGTGGACCGTCGTTGTTCCTGTTGCATCATTACCATGCTCAGTGATTTGTATGGTTGGAGTGCATTGACATCTGTCGGGGGAAGCTCAGGTCGTGCGGACTCTTGAACTTGCTTCAACCAGGGATGGCTGAGTACACCATCAACCGTCAGACGCTCACTCGGAGACTTTGCCAGTAGCTGCGAAAGCATATCCTTCAGATCATCTGACACATCTTTGGGCCATTCCGGTAGGCTGCGACGGAAACGTATCCCGTTAGTGCTGGAGTCTATTCCAAGGAAACCAGTACGCACATGCAAGACTTAACATACCTGTCTTGTTCGATCGCGTCAAATAATTCGATGGGGCCTTCTGCATCAGCCCCGAAGGGCAACGTTCCAAACACCATTGCATAAAGTGTGCATCCAAGAGCCCACATGTCGGCAGCGCAACCGTCATATTTGGAGTCTGCAAAAGCCGTATTTGTAGGATACCATGGCAAGCTACGGGCACAAGAAACAACGTACTGGAACACGCTTCGGGGGAGACGAAGTGGAAAGTCCCCTCTGTTCCCGTAACCTCTATAGACCCATCCCCTGTTTCCTGACCCGTACCATCATGAGATAGAGACCGCAGTAGTTGAGCTTCAGTTGCTCTTTGGATTGCTTCCTCTTCGTCCTCCTCATCTGCTTCTTCACCATTTTCTTGCTTCCTGCTGTTTCGTGATTCCTGAATTTCAAGCCGAGCTTGTTCAGTCATAGTCTCCAAGTCTACTCCATAACGGTCAAACGACACTCCGAAGTCCGCAAGCTTGGCGATTCCATTGGAGGTGAGCAAAATATTATCTGGTTTCACATCTCGATGAACCACTCCTTTCGATTGGCCTGCTTAGCACAAGCAAAAAATTGAAAGACCGGGCAGATACAGTAACCCCAAAGGCCAAACCCGATGAAAAGTGCCACATACAGTATTTCAGTGCCAAAGCAATATCATACACAACGACACTCGCTAGAGACTCTGGAATAGACATATCTTCAGTACCCATTTCTGAATTGTGTACTACATAGCGGCTTTTTTCGTCATCCCATCGCATCAAGGATCCCGCGTCAGCGAACTCAAGAACTGCGCCCCGCAACGACATCTTATCATCTACAATGGATGACCCGTCCTGGGTACTATTGGCAATAGAAATACATACCATAGTATAAGTCGTCGCTATTCGGATCATCAATTGCACTCAGCAGACCAACAACATGGGGATGGTCCAATTTTTGCAGGATAGACACTTCATTTTCTACTTTGTCAAGGGCAGTGATCACCTTCAGATCTCCGGTATCAGAGTCCCTGTGCACGTTCCGTTTCTTCGTCAGTGCGCTCTTGCTGAAGCACTTAATAGCCTGTAAGAATGCTAGGTAGAGTCTATACATTTAAAGCCACGCAACTTATTCCTGTTTATGTTTAGACTTACCGTCAAAATCCCAGAGGGTCGATGACGTGCTAGGATCACTTCGGCATACGCGCCTTTCCCTAAAAGTGACAACAGCTCATAGTCATTCACACATACGCGTTGTTCATCCTCCTGGGAAGGAACCATTGTGGCATGTTCTTGGAAGCGAGGTATTCCAGCTTCGGCGGCAATTTGAGCAGCCGATTTGACGTGCAGTTTCGCATCTACTTCGGCTTCGTCACTGTCTTCGCCGGAACTCTCATCGCTCTCGTTTTGCTCTTCGTCTCCTGTGACTGTGTCTTCCGGTGTTCCCTGTGGCGAACCCGACTCACCATTCTCATGGGTCGCTTCGACGCCTCCGGCGTCGTCTGCTTCCCCATGGTCGATTGCTGTTGCTTCATGCTCAGCTTCGGTGTTCGTATTTATGCTCTCCGTATTTGCTGTAGCAGAGGAATCAATGTTCGTCGCTTCGCCCGTACCGGTAGTAGATTGTGGCGGTGTATGTTCAGCTGTTCGCGTGCCAGTGGAGCAAGTCCCCGCCGTGGCAGAAGCATGCTCACCGACGGTCGCATCAGCTGTTGTTGTGGCGGTGCCTTTGCCCTCGGGAGAGGAGACGTAAGTCGCTTCAGCTTCAGTTTCACTCTGCTGCTCGGTTGTGGCTGCTGCTTCTTCGGAGGTAGCTTCATTGGTCACCGCATGTTCGTCTTCTTGCTGCTGTACTTCGTTTTTATCCACGACCTCGCGCGAAATGACTTCACTGGTAGCTTCTTGCCCTTCTTCTCCTTGTCTCACTTCTACTACTTCCTTCTCCACTCCAACGTCAAAAGTCTCACCATCTGTTTCCGGGCGCGATTTTTGACTCAAGCGAGCCATGGGAGATTTATTCATCCGGCTCATTTTAGACAGATCGAGTTCCCCATCTTCACCGTCGCTGTCCTTCTTTTTCGATTCTCCGGTTGTGCTCTTGGACGACTTCCGTTTTGTTTTCTTGGTGGTCGAGGCCGTGGTGGAGCTCTTTTTTTTCTTTTTGACTTTCTTTTTCTCTCCACTCTCTTCTCCCTCCTGGGCTCCCTCCTTGGCAGCGCCGGAAGTGGGGGCAGCATTGCCCGAATCGTCCTTCTGTGACTGCTGCTCATCGCCCCCGGAAGAGGCAGGAGGAGGAGGAGGGGGAGGAGCATCTTCTTCCTCCGTGGGGGGTGGTGGCGCCGGTGGTTCCTGCTGTTTGYTCTCACCACTTTCTGCCGGCGGAGGCGGTGGAGGAGGGGGGACTTCGTCGTTATCACCCTGGGTTGCCATGATGCTCTTTAAATGACGCGAAAAACACTTTAAAAGGCAATGTGAATGAGGATTCCGTTGGGCAATTCGAAGCTCAACACCTCATACGCACAGCTACACGACCCAAACGAGTTTTACAGGGGCAACTGCGCACCCTCGCAATAAAACTGAAAGTGAAGCATTGACACCCCCCCGTGATGGCCTACTGTATACACTGTATACGGTGCATTCGATGAAAGGAGTGTTGGTTCCGGGCTGGATTCCCGGCATCCGGGCTGAATGCCCGGAGACAACGAATTGGGAAGTTACCTACCGGATATATTAGCTAGCACTTGATGTTTTCTTTCGGAGTTCAAAAAGGTTTTTCCCCTGGAATTAGCTAAGAGAGTGTTTCAAACTGGCAGTGGTGAGAACTGGTTTGCTTCGGGGATTGTGTCCCGTTGGAATAATGCTTTTTGCCCTCAAGTCTCGATTTACAACTGAGAGTAGCCGGCTTAGCGGTGATTTTGAACATAAAATCGTCAGACGAATCTACTGTGTATATTATATATACATTCTCTTCCAGAGTCACAATAGATTACCTTCCAGCCAATTTGTGGAATGGGTGAGTTGGCTGCTCCAGAGGGTCTTTCTTCAGAAAGCGGTTAACACGGTCGCGCATGAACAGAGCCTGCAAAGAAATGGTACAGTTGGCAAATTATTAGTGTAATTGGGAAATTCAGAATAGCAGCCACAGAAACATACCCCTTGATATTCAGTCTCAAGCCTCTCAGCCTGATATTTAGCTTGCTGAAATTGTTCATCTGTTTCACTATCGAGTTTGAGATGGGCTGCAAGCTGGAGGAACTTCTTCTGAAGATCGGATAATGGAGCAGAGCCAGAATGCAAGTAGCGCCCACGATGTCCTTTGAATGAACCAGACGACTCGGGAGGAGTTGGCATATGCGTCGGGCAATCGGTTCGTGGGGTGGTCCGCTGGTTGAGAAGATGGTTGAAAGTAGCAGCCCAGGCATCACTGCAACGTCGAACCAGAGTTGTGATACTTCAAGTATAGGAGAAACTATCGCATCATCATAGCGCATGGTTTACTTACCGCTTAGTGAGGAAACTGCTGGTGTTGAAATGGTAGTGCATGGAGGCAGCCACAGAAGTGAGATCATACGCCGAAGAGTTTGTCGCCTTGGGACCGCTAGGTCCATGCTCGATAACACCCTGTGAGTACGACAAACAATGACTTAGAAACAGATATTCCGAAACGGACGAAGGCACGTGGTGCTACCTACCTTGTTGATCCAGGGGCTCGCCATGATAAACGGAATCCGTACACCAAGTCGGTTGAAATGGAAATTATCAATGTTCGCGTCAGTGCAGTTAAGCCCATCAGGATTGGGTATATCCTCCGATGGCGGTGTCTGATGGTCATAGAATCCCCCTGAGACGATCAAAATCGTGCACAAAGTTTTGAGGATAATATCACAACCTAAAGCAGAAAGTTGATAGACGGTCAATCACTTACCGTGCTCATCATAGGTGACAATAAAGAGGGTGTTGTTCCACAGGGGACCGTTTCTCAGAGCATCATATATTCTTTTGATTACCTTCTCCCCTTCAACGACATCATGCGAAGGATGTTGGTCAGAGGCATTGATGATTCCAGGGACAGGGAAGTAGGCGGGGTTGATGAAAGAGAAGTTGGCCAATTTGCCCTCTGCAGCATCCTTTTCGAACGTAGACATCCAGTGATAGTTCCCTAGATATTCCAATTTGCGCATTTGATCCAGAATGAGTACATCTGGTCCTTCCTCAAAGTATTGTGCCCATGAGAGGCCTGCTTGCCAGCCAGAAAGAAAGAAGCACAGAATGATCCGCAGTACCCCCGCTACACGTGGAATCTGAAACTTACCAGCTTCTTGTAAAGCCATGTAGATCGGTTTCTGCGGATGTCCCTTGACTTGCTCCCACACATCATCAGTGCAATCTCCATGAGTTGTAGCGCTATGGAACATGAGTCTATTGGGGAGAGTAGGTCCTGGAAGTCCAGCGTGGAATTCATCGATCATTGCAAACTCTTTAGCTGCGACACCCAAGAAAAAAAAAGAGTAAACTCTCCATGCCCACATCACCGCAAAGGAGGGTCCAGAGTCTTACCTAAAGTGGTAATCACGGGAACATCTTCCGGCTTGAATCCACTCATAACCGATTCTGCAGGGATTCCCCTCTGATGGGTTTGCGCCACAAATCCATTCATTGTTCCCTGGTGGTTGGTATTTTGTGACCCAAAGATCTGGGTCGTCGTATCGGGGACAGAGTGCCCGGGGTCAGGGTCCACATAGGAGGCATTGGAATGGACGTAATACTTGCGTGAATTCGGATTAGAGGGATCATCCAGGTTGTACTCATTCCCCGTTAGGCCATGGATCTCCGGGTTGTCGGCTTTCATCCACCCCAGCATGTGATCGAATGCTCTGTTCTCCAGCATCAGTACTACGACATGTTGGATTGGATGATCCTCTTGCCCGCGAATGACGGACTCCTTGTAGTTCATGGCGCGCATCATCGCTTCCCTCGACAAAGCGGCTTGAGCGGAAGAACATCCTGCGAGCACCACTGCCGCCGAGAACAGGAGAGCTCGAGGATTTCCCATGAAAAATACCATTTTTCTTGTTCTTGCAAGACGAAACCTTTGTTTGGGTAGAAGCGCACAAACCCTAGGAACCTCCGACTTTTATGCGATCGGAAAGAAGTTCTTTTTTCTACGCACTGTCCCCAGGAGGAGTCGGGCATCCGCTTCAACTTGAAGCGCCTTCCAAAGGCTTCCGTCGGAGCCTTCCGAGGAGCGAAGCGGAAAACCTAAGCGTAAGGTAAGTTTTGAGAAAAATGGATACTCTAGTGGTACTGAAAGGTATGTGCGCAAGCAACGGTAACCAATTCGGTCCATTAGTTGAATGAGACGATACAGTACTTGGGTTGCTCACCCGGTCTATCTTACCCCGGTAGCAATTGACAGTGTTACAGCACTCACTTGATGGTGGAATGTACGGGTTCTCTGAGTCCGCACTCCCCATCACCGGAAGTGTGTGTTGCTTATTGTCTTTCTTGGAAAACCAGGACGCAGACACACAGACGTGCCACTTGTGGCCAGTACGAGTACCCAACATAAATTGCACACTCTACGGTCGGGAATCTAGGTGCAGTGAGTGCGAAGCACCCTCCGCAAGTAAGTTGCCTGTCAGCAGCTCTGGTGTGGCAACCGTTTTAGCGGCATGTAGGGGGTTCGCTCTACCCTTGGTATTCAGCTTTTGTATATGTATTCAGTCAGCTGAATTCTCTTATGGGCTCGTTCATCCGCATCAATGTCTTTGTACTCTCTGGTCTGTCGCTCTATTTCGTCTTTATGCCGAGGGGAAGGCGGCTTCAATACCTGTTCGAGAACATTTTTCCTGCGTGCAGTTGAGCGGTCGGATTGTGAGTCGTTCATCTGGGCAAGTTGCCGGAGCTCCTGATATTCCTGCGGAGGCGGACCATACTGCCCTTTTGTATCTTCTTGCTCCTCAACACTGTAGAGTCTCGTACTGGTCGACTCGTCGTGGAGGCGGTCCGTTGTACTCTCGTCAAGCCTCTTGCTCTCATCACGAACCCGGAATCGCGATATCTCTCTAGTAGGCATTCCACTATCTGTAGACTCTTTCGGATAGGAAATAGATACTTTGAACCGCAAAGGAAGGGGTAAGAGCCACATATAGCCACTTGATGTCCCCGCGACGATAGCATGACCCCGCGGGAAGTAGGCTAAACTACAAAAATTGCATGGCTGTGATTGTATTGGCTGAATGCTAGGATCGGTTAGACTCTCGCGACTGCTAAGAGAACTCATCATCGATTCGGGTGGCGAGAGACGAACGCACGCCGCAAGTGACGCAGAAAGTGAATGTGCGCCAGCAGGAGTCGTAGGAAAATTCGATTGGAAGTCTGATTTGTACGAAAGCTCAGGAAGTGACGCTAGCAATTGTCTCTGTTGACGTTGCTTCCTCACGGCCTCAGAATTCGCATAGACTACTCGCGCGAGTTCTCCCTTGTATTGTTTGTCTAACATCTGGTTGGAACCATTGCGGGGTTTTTGCCCCACGGATGATGGCCGTCCTTCTTCGGAAGCGCGTTGGCTTTGCTTAAGTATTTCCCTGTCAATTGAGTGGAACGTTTCTTTGCTTCCTTGTACTAGGTAGTTCAGATCAACCAGGCCCGGCAAATGCTCATGTCTATGGTTCGGCAATTGAACAACCGGGGCGGACAAGTGTACCGACTGCTGCGCTGTAGCACGGGTTGCATGCTTCTGTTCCAGAGTGTCGTGAATATTCTGGCTAGCCAGCACGTCTTCGGTGCACAGTCTGTGAGAGACAGGAACATTGTCTTCCTCAGTGGTTGAAGAGGTCGAATTCGCGTTTGATTGTAATTCGTGCATATCGTGTTGGTATATGGAGTACACTTGCTCATGTGGGGACGTTGTCTTCCCACGATACTGTTCGCTGACGGACCAGAGGCGGATGTATCCATCACTTCCCGCAGTAGCAATACAAGGAGGATTTAGCAAGGGAAGCGAGGTGAGAACATTAACGACCACATTAGAGAGCTTCTTCCGGCGCCTACAGGCGTCTGTTGTATGGAAAGTCAACGGCGCTAGAGGGGGGGATATTTGAGGACGAACCTTCTCGTCAGTGAGCTCGACGTCAGCTGCGGTGTTAGCACCTTCACTTCCCATAATCGTGTTTCTGCGGGTACTACTTGCCTTTGCTTTCGGAGACCTAGGATCTTCCGATCCGCGGCGTAAACTACTCGCAGACCGTTTCGAATGTTTTTCGCGAGAATGAGGGTTAGCTAGTTCCGTAATGTCCCAAGTGAATAGACTGTTGTTGGCAGTAATAGCTGATACCGTCTGCCTGCAGCAGCATACTTGGCTGATTTGGGAAGGCGAGTTTTGTTCTCGATTAAGCTGCAGACATCGATTCCTCCAGAGCGGTGAAAGCAAAGCAAGCTAGCTTCGGTAGTCAAATGAAACTAAAACTTACCGGTCTCGTTGCCAGGGTCGTATCCAGCATTGACACCAAAACTACATCGGTCACGAGGAAAATTCTTACTATACCATCTTCGCAACCTACAATGACTAAATCATCCGACCCTTCCCGCACAGGAAGAAATAAAGCTATACAGGTTATGGCTACACCCCTTTGATGAAGTTCATCCCTAGCCGATTCGATTTGAGACCGCCGCCTCTCTTCCCCCTTGTCCTCTAATGGTATGGAGAGACGTGCAGAAAGTCTTCTGCCCAAGAGGGAATGCCGCCGTCCCTTCGTAGCCGACAACGCTGCTTGAATAGTCCGGATTCGAGGGATATTAGACCCAGACAAATGCAACGTGTACAACATTTCCTCGGCCTGTGTTTTACGCTCAGATTCTTCCGGAGTACCGTATAGCAACTTTTGCATCTTTTGAGGCATGTTGGTTATGTCTTTGATCAAATGTTTTTTCTTCGCAAATCTAAGACGTTCACCTTCTTGCTTCCATATGCATAACATACCAGAATGATCGGAGCTAATGACTTGATACGAACCATCCCTGCTTTCGAGAGCCATAATGCTAGATATGGTTCCACTGTGATAGTAATATTTCTCCTGTTCCTTGCTATCTTTCTTCCAAACCAATAGTGTTCCATCATTGTGTCCTGTGAGCAAAATTTCCGGATTAGGCAAATAGCATAGGGAGGTAACTTCACTCTGCAATTTGGCAGTTTCCGAAAAAGAAGTGCCATCCGCGCTCCCATGCTGGAAGGCCACTAAGCGATATAACGGTTCCACGTTCCAAAGATCCCAGCAAACAAGACTGTTGTCTCGAGAGGCAGAAAGCATAATACCATTTTTTGTAACGGCGCCGCTGTGCCGGTATCGGCACATTCCGGGCATGATTCTCTTTCCTGCTTTTCTATCCACACTTTGTATGCAGGACTCAGGGCTCTCCACATGAAGCCCCAGCAAGGCACCCGTGTGATGCTTCTTCCAAGCCGTTACCGAAGTTCTGTCAACACTTAGTTCATAGACGCAGTGACCCAACGTTATGGATAAATATATGAGTTCCCCCTCTCGCCGTATCCCAAAAGAATGGGTAAACAACTTCATCTTTTTCTCATTTGCTATCGAACGCTGCTTGGTTGCAGAGTTAGTTTTCGGAGTATTCTTTCCCAGCGAAGCTTCCCTTCCCGATTGCGAACTCACCGGCGRTATCACCGCCGCATCATGCTCTGTGAAATACCCATTCTTAACACGAATTGCACGCCTGTAATATTTTCTGCGGATATCGTCAACATCTGTCATCAGTATTGCTGCCTCCTTGCTTTCGAACTCTATCTCCTCGGAAGAACCTTCCTCTATATCATCTTGCGTCGCTAGAACGCCAGTGTCCGCTACCGGCAGATGTCCCGCTTTTGGCATCGACTTCTCCAGCTCTTCCAGCTCCTTTCGTTTGCGCTTCTCCTTCTCAGCTTCTTTCCCCCGGACGTTGACGAACGGGCATTGTTTCGGGTGCTGCAGGTCAGCCTGCATAACGCAGACATTGGCATAGATGTTCCATGCGAAAATTCGGCCTGCCCTATCAGAAAGATACAACTGCTGGTAGTGTTCATCCCATTCACAACAAACAAAAATACAATCAGAGAGTGTTTTTGCCAGTCGGGACGAACCTAGGGCAGCTTCCGCATCTTCAGAAATCAGCTCATCTGCAAGCTGAGAAATTTGTATGGAAGATGCTCCTTCTTCATTGGTCGGATCGCTAGCTTTCTTGCCCACCATCCTATCTGCAGCTTTCGAAATAACGCTAGCAACGCGTGCAGCAGTCCTTGACATGGTCATGGATTCCATCAGTGAAGGCAGGACCGGTCGAAATGCTGGATGAACCACTGTGCACAGCACTCTTCCGGACACTATATCCGTTATTTTACATGTGTGATCCGTCGCAATGGTTGCTATATGACTTGTGTTTTCCAAGTGTGCCATAAACGTGATTCTCAATTTATGAAGCTCTGTGTAAGAACGATACAATTTGTAGTCCCCACCAAGCGTCTCCATCTCATCTGCACCACCTTTGATTTCTTTGCCGTCCTTGGACTGTGGGGAGTTGGTGTCCGCATTATTAATGTACACGTGCACCCGTCCGAGGCTATCCCCTATCACTAAACTTCTTCCCAAATGGATATTGACCAAAGAAGCACCGCATGCCCAGGCATCTTGTGGTAAACGGATACGTTGAATCGGTTCGTAATGCAGATAGTAGGGTCGCGAGCACTCCTTCTGAAAGTTTGGATTCCAGACAACGCAAGTGCCATCAAAGCTAGCGCTTACTAGCTGTAATCCCATCAGTTCGAGTGATGTTATAGCACCCATATGAATTGTAAGGCTTTGGACAAGCATTGACTGAGGGTGTTCCGCCCACGGATCCCATATGTGGACTCTTGAGTCGGTGGACCCAGTAAACAGCAAACCCCCAAAGTAGTCTGCTAGCATCGCAATTGGTTCATAAGATCAAGTAAACTATGCCAGTAGAATATTCTACATACCTTCGCAAAATTCGAGAAACGCCATGGACGTCACCTTCCCTGCATGCCAGCCTATTGTCCGTTCATGGTATGCATACTGCCCCATCCGACGGGAAAGAAGCCAACCGATTATGGCACCATCTGATCTCCCACCAAAATAGTGACCGTATGTAAGCATTGTAGTAGTGCTTTCAGTGCTCGGCTTTGCCCTAGAGCTCTTGGCACCGCTCTCAGTTTCGGCTTCCGTTCTGTGTCGCCTACCGTTGAGGTCACGTTGAATTTCTTCCTGGAACCCAGCATAACAAGAACCCCAGAACCCATTGACGTCCTGAGACTGTTCTATCTTTTTTGCTCGTTCTTGGTACTCTGTGGATCCTTCAATCCGTTGCCTATACAGTTTAACTCTCCGACGAGACCCTGCATTCTCAAAGCGTTTGTGCATAGAGTGTGTGTCACTGTCGAACATGGCATTCTTCTTACCTGTGTCGGCACAATGGCAAGTGAAAACAACTTCACTCTGTTCAGGAATCTTCTCTTTCTTTTCATTCTCAGCATTCTGAGCAAGCGACGAGCGCTGCTTTTGCATCTGATGGTACGTATGCCGCACCGGTAACGGACTGGAAAATGCCTTAACTTGCGAAAAAGTGATTTGGGTCCCCCCGTCCATGGCCGCAAATTCATCTTCTTTGGATGATCCTGTACCATCATTTCGAGGTCCCTTGGACCCACTCGTTTGGTTCTTCCCATTCTTTGTCTGCGTTGCTGACAACCCGGGGGTCGTCGCAGCCGACGCGCTGGGACTTCTTTCCGGTTTCACCTTTTCCCCTTGTTCTGCCTGCTGCTGCTGGGGTGGGTCATTTGAAGAAGACGAATTGAGAGGGCTCGACATCTCGAAGGCACTTTCTAGTGGATGGATACCGAAGAATTAGGGCCAGCACGAGCCGCAGACGTTAAAGAAGTGGCGACCTCCCGTATTCACCATTACAGACTTTCCATTCCCATTCGATCGGAGCGAACATGCATGCAAAGAGATAATAAGATGCGATATGAGCCACGGAATGTGAAACAACACACTTGAAATAGTGCGTATAGCTTGGTTTATGACCGGGGTCGACTAGGTCGCAACTTCGGCTCGCCCAAGTCTGTCGCTGAATTTTCCACTCTTTCGAACACGACCTACACCTCTACCTATCCATGACCACTATGGATTTTAAGATATGAGGACATATACAGCTTCAGATGCGCATGCAAGATCAAATAGACGTGATAATGGACAAAGTTGAAGTTGAAGTTGCGCATTCGGGGAATGCTCCCCAGTGTTTTATACGGCCATTGAGCATTCGTTTTGCAAGTACCTTTGGTCACAAAATAAAAGAGATCGATAATGGAGTCGATAGGGGAGACGACAGTGAACGTGGGATAATGGAGCAGAGGTACTCACCGATCAACGTTCCCCAACTTCACACGGAGGAGGAGAAGGAAGACAATGGCTTTATACAGGGCAACGGAGGCGAAACATTCGGTGATACCCACTCCTCCTACTCGGTGCATGTCACTGCCAAGGAGCGAACGCAACCGCTGCCGTATTTTCGCCCTGAAAAGGACGAAACAAGGGAGCAACCGAGCCCCATAACGGCTGCAAATACGTCAACGGAGGTTTATGATGATTATTACGATGCTAATGAGCCTATCGACGCCCCAGCGGAGGAACGCCAGGCGCCATATGAAGAGGATTCTGCCCCTGAAGGCAGAACTGCCCCGGATGAAAATGGCCATGGGAGTGCTTCGGCTTCAGAAGTTGACCACGGCGAAGCAAGTGAACATGATAATGATAATGATGAGCAAGAGTTCTCCCATACGGAGATCTCGAAACAGCGAGATACTCTTGGAGGTACAGTTGCCGGTACTATTCTGAAAGAACAGAAGCTGAGAGCTTTTTGCATTGATCCCGTCGGGTATGAACACTTGGAGGAAATTAACATTTCCAATACGGTAAGTAATTACTTCCTGGCAGAGGAGTCTCGTGAAGATGCGCGGAACTCTTCTCTCTAGTAATTTGCTGCAGAGAATTGATTTTCTAAGTGGACTGAGTGCGGCTCCAAAGTTAAGAGCATTAGTGGCATGTGTGAGTACCTTGACATTTCTGGGGAGGACTGATGCTATTCCACTCTCCTGCAATGCCTGCAGCACAATCGCCTACGAAGAATTCCAGATATTACGAAGAACCATGAGCTAAACTTTTTGAATTTGTCACATAACAGAATCAATACAATGAAAATGATTGACGAGAAGTGTCTGGCGACGATCCCGACCAATGACGACTGGTGTGAGAAAACAAGCACTTTCAGTGACGTGCACAATTTGAAAGTCTTGAACTTGAATTACAACCGAATTTATGCCATCGAAAATCAGTTGCAGAAGTAAGCTGAACACGATCTACTTACTATGTTTTTTTGCCGGGCGAACTATTTTATATTTGACTAGCAGTTGTGCTCAAAGCTTGCAAGAACTACATGTGTCATGGAATAACATTGCTAGTCTCCAGGAGATAACAGAAGCTCTTCAACGTCTTCATACTCTTGAAAAGGTGACGTTAGTAGGGAACCCGGGATTGTGTTCCTCGAAAAAACCGGTCTTCACCCCGTCTTCTAGCTCATCTGCCTTTACCTCGCGGCTAGGATCTTTGATTAGTAATGTTGCTCTTCCCAATAAAGATGACGAAAGTGCATTAAATCTCTCTGAGCAAACAATGCGCCTTCTACTGGTAGCTTCCTTATCCGCATCGGCTAAGGTAATGTGTGCATTTGAGCAGAGTGATGGAACACCCATGGTCGAAAAAATAACAGCAAGTTTAAGGCAGTCTGCGACAGAGTTCAAGAATGGAAAAGAAGGAAGACAACTCATTGGAAAGGTAAGTTAGTTGCATCAAGCTTCTGCAGAGAATGCAACGCTTTCTATCGATGAATTCGTGGTATACAGCTGAATAGTGGCTGGCGGAACAAAAACGGACCTGCCACAGATTTCAAACGTCAGACGAGTCGCGCAGGGACTTTGATAGCGAATGAACCGAAGCGGCGAAAGGAGACTGATACTTCTCGAGGTCCCATAAACGAGACATCTCCATATGACAGGAAGAAGGAGTCAGCGGGTCCGCATGAAGAGGGTGTCTACACCTACAAAATGGATGGGATAACCTACACGGTGGAAGATTTATCTAATGATACAAATGTCGCAGAAGACACGGTCGCGGGTGAACAAGATAATTCCCATAAAGAGAGCGAAATTCTTGGTGCTGTGTCCCAACTTCCATTTGAAGGCAAGCAGGCGAATATCCCTATTGGGTTCCCTAAGAAATTTGGAAGCTCCAGTGGAATAGGTCGCGCTGTGTCAAAGAACTCACGGGCGGCATCAAGGAGCAGCCATACCGCTAGAGGAGACTCGAGGTCGACGAGGAGAGAGGATGCGGAAGAGTTTGGCCGTTTCTTGGAGACAGACCTTGCAATTCCAGGTTTGGAGCATTGTGCTAGTGACTCCGATGACTACAAAGTTGTGTTCCATGCGTTCTCAAATGGGTCACTAGAATCATTTTCAACCTCGACAGCGACAGACACCCAGAGTACCACCAGTATAGGTGCTGTTACTGATGATGTGGAAGAAACTTTGCGGAAACTAAAGAGCAAGAGCGATGCTTCGATGAGAAGCCGATCGTCAAACTCCTCAAGAGCTGGTATCCCCTTCGTCAAAGTGTTCGCAAACGGCACTGCCAAGATGCTTGGGGATGGTGGCCGGGTCAGCATAACTGTAGACATAGACGAGTCTACCGAGTCGTTCCAACGCTGGTTGAAACGCCAGGACGATATGGTATCAGTCGCACAAAGACTGGCAAACGACGATGCCGAGACGAGCTCCCCCGATACTTTACAGCTATATAGCATTCATGCGTACACGACCAAGCGTTACTCAAAGGAGCGAGTGTGTTGCGTTAATATGAATCCCCTCGGAGAAGGTTCAATCCAGAACTCTCAAGGGCACCTAAAATTGATATGCTACAAGGACGGAAGCATCCGTCATTTCGATCAAGATGGAAACGTGTCTCGTGAGTGGAGTACTCCTGAGACCTGTAACTCTGAAGAGGTTCTAGTTTTTCAACTAAGTAGTGACCTGGCGTGCTCGTTCACTCTCCCTTCACGTGGGTTGCAAGTATGGGGAAAGCAGTTCGGGTATTACTTCAAGTTGAGACAAGGTTCCAATGTTAACGCTGCGCCTATAAGCGAAGACGATCTCCCTGTAGAACTTAAGGACTGGATCGGAAAAGCAGTTCCCTTAGATGGGCAGCAGCAGAATTCTCGAACAAGGACGGCTCCAACACGCGGAAGACGGTCACCTCAAACAAACTCTCGGGTAGACACTGCGAGCACATCTTCCGCCATTACGCCGAAAACGAAAAGTTCACCTGCCATCAAAGAAGACAATGACTCTGAAGAACGAAGTAGCAACATTGAGGAGCACATGGAATCGTTGGCCGATATCCGTAAAGCCGTGCAGTCCATCCTACACAATATGTCGACATAAATGCTTCTCAGTGTATACCCCTAATGGTATCAACGAGCCAATAAACCCAGATACGTTACATACAGAAGAGTTCTTATGTGTAACGGAACTATTTTACACTGTTCCGTCTGCATTTCTACCGTTTAACGGTATCCACTTTGACTCACCCTGTTACAAGCTACAATGTTCAATATCGCTTCAAGAGAATACATTAGGCAGCGTTATCCCATTGAGAAGCCCACACACGTTTGTAACCCGTTGCATTGAAGACTTCAATGATCTACGCTGAGTCGTCGCTCCCCGCCCGGCTGCAGCCCGGATTCCGGGCCCCCCTTAACTTCCCCTATGAAGTTGACCCCGGACGTTGACTCAAGTCTCTTTTACCTGCATTATGCAATATGAATACAGTATGATGGTCTTGTGAGATACAGGATATACGAAATAAATAAATCATGCTATCAAGCGTGATGGAGAATCCTTAAATCGGCCAAAATAGCCGTGTTTGTGAAATTTTGCCTACGGAGGACGGAGCGTATTTCGCGTCCATACAGGCCATTTAGGCGTCTTTTACCTAGTAAAAACTACCCTGATACAGTGCCAATGGTGGTTCACAATCGAAGCAGCTTGCTGTAAGTCCATAAGGGCCGTGAATAACGCAATAGAGGTCGTTTAAGGAAGCGGCGACGGCGCGTCGGACGTGAGAGATTGAGGGCATTCAGGGCAAAAGTTTTGGGAGGATTTCATCGCTAATACTGCTACCAAACAGGTTCCCAATGGAGGTGCAACTTCGCTGAGTGTTGCACTCTTTCTTTTCTGCCCGGGGTTGGCCAGGAATTCACGAAGGGACGCGAGTCATGAAAGCGGAAGACACGTTCCCAGAGGACAAGGGCGAACGGATAGCCCTTCTGGTTCTCACGTGCCTCATTACATGCTGCACGTTCTTCCTCACGGTTGCGTGGACGCAGTACCGAAAGAATCGATCGTTGTTAGGGTACGTCTCGATACTGGTGCTCCAAGGCTGAAAGCAACGTTTGCATAACCCCTTTTTCGACTGAAACCGCAGGTACTCCTTACGCCATGTATTCCTTGGAAGCACCATTTGTCAGGTGGCTGTACTCCTCGGGACTGGAGAAGAGTTCTCTCTCGAGGAAGGAAGCCCCTTGTGTCAAGCACAAGTGAGTTTTACCTTGCCGTTGTCTACTGAAACAAATCGATGTTATAATCTTTCTGCTGTTGCTATGACATGCAGTCTGTGATGGCTGTATTTGGCCAACTTTACGTAGCGCTTTGGGTTTTAGGTATTATGTATATGACTTATCGCCAAGCGAACAGGGATAAATTTGTTCCGCGGATAGCAATGCAGCGGAACTACAACCATATTCGAGTATTGGCGCCTTGTATTGCAGGGGGACTTGCCATCCCAAGTGCCTTCTTTGAGCCGATACCAGCTGGTACGGTTTGTTTACCTGGTGATCCACTCCCTCTTCGTGCTGGCTTGTTGGGCATTCCCTTACTCGTGACCGGTACAGTCACTATCGGTTTTACCATTGGTGTAACGTTCCGTACAAAGAAACTGTTCTGGAATTCATTCGGTGGCGGCTCAAGCAGGTCTCTTCACGAAAAGAACACTTCTAGTGGGAATAAAGTGTCCCCCCAAAACCAGCAACCAGCTGAGACATCAAACAGTGGGAACTTCACGACCGACCGCTCTTCGGTCACCTTTGCTGGTGAACAACAGCAGGAATGCTCCAAGGTGTGGCTCGACACGGTGGATCAGAAAAATTATAATGTCGGCAATCGTCAAGGGCGCTCCAAAAGCTTTGATTATTTTGCCCAAGATTCTCCTATTTCCGGCGAAAGTCCTGCCTTGAACCAGGCCTCCCCTCCTACTTTTATATTTACAGGCTCGCCACAAGGTAAGGCAACACAGAGTACATGTATCCAGTCTGCGGGTGCTGTGCGGCATAACTCGGCACCCCCGCATCATTTTGGTACGGCTAGTGAACTTAGGGTCCAGCCCAGCTATGGCACGGAGTGCGGTAACCGTTCATTTGTACAGGACACCCTGCCACGGCGCCAATCCGCCGCCACTACAGGTTCTTCCTGTCAGCGGCAGTATAACAAAGTGCGTCGTGATGGTGAAGAGATCCGAAAACAAGCAGGATTCGACAAAGCCATGAGCGCGAGCGGCACGACCAGCAACAGTTACACAAAAGGATTCTCCTCGGAACTCGCTATTCATCATGGGAGGATGAGTGACATACCACGCCAAACGGAAAGGCATACGTCCGGTTTTTCTGGTAATTTGAATGCTTTGCGTCGTAAATGTAGGAAGTTATGTATTAACCCGCGAGTAACGGCTTTTGCCATAGTTTTTGGAGTTTTCTCTATTGCGCTAGGATTGACGATTGTCGTGATTTCTTTCGAGTATGCGACAGCTACCAAGGCGAGGTCAAAGGAAGGGTACCAGGTTAACCAGGCATTTGCGTGGTTTATGGTGGCATGTGCGATCTGCTTAGTTTCCCTATTTCTAACACACTCTTCAATCAAAAGTTTGCTGGTGGAATATTATCAAACCATGAAGGGTAGGCACCCTCGGTCGCGTAAAGTTGCTCCCGGTATGCATGTTTATCGTAATGGTGGCTCGTCTACAGTGCGTGTGCGGATGGCAAGTGCACATTGATGTCAAGGTGTTCGTTCGCGTTAGTTCTGTACAGCACCCTGGGATAGTGGGCTCGTTTGGCATGCGGTGTCATGTCTATTGAGTTGGATTTTTTGTTACGTTATCATCGTGTTCGTACTGAATCTATTTCGGCGCGGAAGAAGGGAAATGTGCAGTCGAAATCGCTGGGATTATCTGGACTTGCTGAGAGCTTCGATACGACAAAATGCATGTATGTCCTTACAAATATCAGCCCGAGAAGCTGTGTACTTTGGGGATGTCTTTTTCTTGGCTTGCTTTCTTGGAGAATTCTTGTCCCGCTTGGAGCGATTCGGGGATTTTTTGGGGCTCGCAAATTGTGACGACGTTCTACTGCTGCCCTGCTTGCCTTCTTCTTGTTGTCTTCGCTGGGCATGCTGGGATGGACTGCCCTGGTCGCCTGCCGTCTTTTCGTTCGCTGGAGAGGTCGAAGACGAAGGCTCGGTGAGTCCTGCATGTTTCTTCGCATTTGTACGAGTAGACTGGAGTCTTCGTTGCCTGAGGGACAAACCGACAGTAAATGTTTCCGACTCGGTCAGTAGCATCTTCAAATCTTCGATGTAAGCCTTGACGTGGTGGCATAGCTGGTCAAATATGTTCTTCGACCGCATGCAATGACTCTTTTGATCCACGAGGTGACCGTATGCCATTGGTTGTAATCTATCGAACTTGCTACTTGATGAAGGAGTGTCAGGTTTAAATGCTTTTACTCGATCGAGTCTTTGAGATATTTGTCTCCTTTCCTGGTCAAGTAACTCTTCAAGTGATGCTAACGCTTTCAACAGACCTTCTGGATGGAGAAGCGTATCCTCATCTGGATAAATGACAAATTTTTTCTGGTCCAAGTCTAATCTTGGGATCACCTGCTGAGACATCTTGCGCACCATTTCCAGAGAGTCAATGAGAATTTGTGGTAGTTTTACGCCTTGGTCTTCTGCATAAATTTGTAGATCTAAGAGAGCCTGGCCATCGACCAATGACTGTAACTCTTCCAAAGAACGCAAGTAGCGTAACTGTTCAGCCTGTTGTGTAGCTTTTATTTGTACTGTTGACCTTTGCTGGCGCTGAACTGGCGGCCTTTTCGCTTTCGGTTTGGGGGAGTTCTCCTCTATTGCTTTGAATGTATAAGGATCTAATTTCACACTAAGGGTATCGCCCAGGTGTAAGCTTCGCAATATATCCCTGGCAGTAGGATGAGCCGGCGATTTCGGACTTAACGCCTCCAATTCTTTTCTGATGTAGTCTTCATCATACTGCTCACCGTCGATTTCGATCGTAACCGGGGAGTTGCTTTCTTGCTTATTTAGATGGTCTCTGTCGTGGATACTGTCGCTACTCACAATGCTTTCTGAAGTATCTTTCCGACTGTGTGAGTTCCTGTCCATACTTCTATAATGGTATTCTCGGGGAGTTTCTGTCTGCTCACTGGTAAAGCCTTCGTTAGCGTGAGGTTTTTGCTCACTCGCAGTACTACGACGTCCAACCATGTCTTCATGATTGTTATTTACTGTGTCTTCCAAGGTCCCTTGCGCCACGGAACTTTTCGCTGCCATCCCAAACGAGTGAGCATCCTTGTCCCATTCTTCGTATTGCTCCCCAAATTGGTTGATTTCGTTGATAAGCTTCTCCATCTCGTTCTCAAACTCTGCTATCGTTTCTTCCGCACGTTGTTGCTGATCCTGCAATTCTTTCGTCATTGGAATGTTGTTTCGTTGTGCAACGCGTTGTAACTCTTCGTAATGCCTCTTTGACATTAGTTCGAACTCTTGCTTAGCGAACTCGGTTTCTTGAAGAGTCCTTGTAAGATCGTTGTATCCTCGTCTTAACTGCATATCCATCAGCCACTTCTGGTAGTCGCTTTCGCTACCAAGTTGTTCAATTGCTTTTCGAGCGTTCGAGACTTCTCTGTTAATTTCCACGTGGTTCTTAGCAAGGTTTTGGGCCAATTGTTTAATTTTCTGAGTAGGATCCTCTGGTGGATGCAGTGCTTGGTTTCTGTGGACCAATGGGCTAAAGAATCCCGGGGGCTGCGGAAGATCAGGCATCTTGTATACTCCTTGGTTCCAGTTAACGGACGGAGGCGGTGGTGCACCTGGTAATCCTTGGGAAGGTCCCTCAGTATCTGTCATACCTGCTAGACGGAAGAACGCCACTCAGCATAGTCAATTTAGGTAAGAATGCGATGCACGAAATGCATACGTACGCTTAAGAGCAAACTCCTGAAGTGGGCTTACTGGGTACCTGGTGGCTGGTCCTGTTGTAGCCAGTTTGGGGCTGACTTCGCTTGATTGTTCAGGACCTTGGTTAAGGTTAATCCCCGGGGGGGTGCTCTTACTACCTGCAATAGAAAATAGATCGTCGATCCTGTTAGCCCATTATGAACCAATTGTTTCCTGAACTTACCGCTTCCGTGAGACTTTACCTCGTCTGTTTTATTAGCTGTTTGGACTGTTGTAGTCGCTACTGTAGTAGATGGTGTGGGCACTGAGTCTCCTGTGGTAACTGATGATTTGCTGCTGCTGGATGGAATAGAAGTTGAGCCATTTCCTGATCCGGAAGAGGCAGAAGTATGGAACGGGGTGCGATCAGGCTCAATCGAGGACTGAATTGCAGAGCTCCTCGTCAATGCAGCAGCCATTGCCCGTGAAGTGTGCAAATTTTTCGTGCTGGACGTTTCGGCAGTTGTTTTACTGGCTGTGGCGGTGACAATCTTGGTTTCGCTCGCGGACTGTGACGTTGATTTCTCTTTTTTCCCTGTTGCGGATGATGTGCTACCACGTGTTTTGCCTTCATCTTGCTTGTCTCGAGCTGTCGTAGTCGAGGTTGAGACCTGAGGTTTTGGGGAAGCAACAGCACTTTCTTTAGGGCGATTTCCTCCCGCAGTAGTGTTGTCACCCTTGGAATCTTTCGTTTGATTTAAAGATGTAGTCGCCGCACTCTTTATTGTCACCTCTGGAGACTTGTCCTTTGCTACGGATGATCCTGCATCCCTTGCTTCTGTTGGGGCAGGAGAAGTGTTGCTAACGGTAGTTGTAGTTGTCACCAAGTCTACTTTAGATGTTGCATCAGATGATGTTACAGACACTACAGGAGCGGTTTCTTCCTCTTTATCCTCGCCTTTGTTCTTTCCATCCGTGAACATAGCTGCAGTTGTTGTTGTTGTCACCACCGCACTGTCGTTAGAAGACGATGATACGGCGGAGGAAGTGATTGTAGTTGACCCTGCAGTAGTAACAGAGATTGACGTCGCTGGCGCAATGGTAGAAGGCTTTGTTTCTCCAGCCGCTGATACAGGTGGCGGAAGCGACTCAGAGGCAGGTTTCTGCGATGGTTCATCCTTTGAAGACTGTGCATCCGTAGAAGCAGCGTCAGTTGCCTCAGTGCTCGGGACATTTCTGACAGGAGTCGCGGATTCACCCACTTCCGTTGATTCTCCCAAAGCTGGAGGCGTGGTAGATTCTTTGCCATGGTATTTCGAAGCAGGAGGTGGTAACGATTCTCCTAGCCTCTTCCTGGGATTGCCGGTGGAAGAAGGGGGAGGAGGCGGAAGTGCGGGTGAATCGTCGTTTGCTCTCGACTCTTTGGTTGGAGGTGGAGGCGGTAATGGGGACGCGCCTTGATTTTCTTCCGTAGGTTTGGGCTGTCTAACGGGCGGTGGCGGAATGGAAGGTGTAGCTTGATCTGTTTCAGTAGTAGGTGGGGGAGGAGGAGGCAAAGGTGAGTCCCCGGCCGGCTTCGGTGATCCGGAAAATGGTGGTGGTGGTGGTGTCGATTCACGAGCGCTCTGCGTAGCCGACTGAAGCGAAGCTCCGCCTTTCGAAGATGTCGCAGTTTTATCTGCTGCTGAAGGAGGTGGTAATGAAGTGCGACTGTTTTGCTTACTAAGTTGATTATTTCCAGACTGAGGTGGTGGTGGTGGTGTTGAATCACGAGAACTCTGTGTAGCCAGTTGGGTATCTCCTGGTGCCGGTGGTGGTGGAAGCGAAGCACCATTCTTGGGAGAGGTTGGTGTTTTACCTGCCGCCGGGGGAGGTGGCAATGATTTGCGACTGTTTTGCTTACGAAGTTGGGGATTTGCAGAAGAAGGTGGTGGTGGGAGAGAAGTCGGGCTATTGGTTGATGTCTTCCCTGATGGTGGGGGCGGAGGCATTGACGCACGGGACTGCTTAGCCGGTTGACTACTGGGTGGCGGTGGGAGACCAGATGCACTTGGAGACTTGCCTGGAGGTGGTGGGGGTATGGGTGAACCTGCGCTTGGTTTTGTTTCTGAGGGCTTTACATCGCTCGGAGGTAACGGTAGCTGAGGTGGCTTTGGAACAGCGTTGCCTGGGGATTGTGGTGGAGGGGGAAGTGAGGCATGACTTCTTGAACCTGCGGAGAGCACACGCGTTGATGGTGGCCTCGGAAGGTTTTTCGAGTTGGACTTCTCCTGAGTGCCAACCCCTGGAGGAGTTGGAAGAGGTGCCGTGTTCCCTTTCTGAGAAGGTGGGGGTGGCAGATTGTTAGTTTTTGGAGACCCTGGCGGAGGGGGCAACTTTGCCTGGGACGAGTGGGTTGGCGGACTACTTGGAAGCGGTGGTTTTGGCAGGCCTCTATTCCCTGCTTGTTGCGCTGTGGCAGGTGGTGGGGCTGGCAACGTTGATCTTTTTGGGGTGCCACTGTTATCCTTGTTTGGTGGTGCAGGTAGCTTTCCTGGCGAACTTGGCGGTGGTGGAAGTACAGGTTTACTTCCAGACGGAAGACGATTGCTGCTACTCGGTGGTGTCGGTATTCCAGTGTTGCTTCGTGGTGGCGGTGGGGATAGACCAGCTCCTTTGGTTAGTGATGATGAACCTGGTTTTCCTGGGGGAAGTGGAACATTGGCGGGAGGCTTTGGCAACGTGCCACCTGCAATGTAAGCAAGGTAGATTTCAGAAAGCTCAACTCCGTTTATCTCTTATTTGCAAACACTAACCTTTATTTGACGGGGGTGGTGGTGGTAATGGCATCCTTTTGTCCCTTCTTTGTGGCTGGTCAACTTCACCCACCAAGGGCTTTCCAAGCTCTGTCTCTCTGATTTATTTACGTTTTCTTTCTTTTCCTAGACGAATAACTAGAAGACTAACATGCAAACTGCTATCGTGGACCAAAACTGTCTGTATGACCTTGCATGGGAGCCATTAGAACTGGAAACTGGACGCAACGGATCACTCATTTTGCGCGCACTTGCCTCAGGTCGCCTGGATGCGGAATCCATTTGTTCAACAAAATTTGAAGTCAAGCAAAGCAGCTCAAATGGATGGAGAAAATATATTGTGTTAGTATTCTTCTGACGAAAAAATTGGTTTCAACTCTTCAGGGACCTCTGGATTCTCTATAACGTCTTTGCTCTGGATTAGCTGAAGTTCGCTCATGGGTCCTTTGATCCTCTCATCCGTTGCTAATGTTCTTTGGCAAACTTTTTGCAATGTACTCATTGTCTTGCTAAGAGCAGTTGCATAACTGTTGGGATGCTGGTGAGTCCATAAGAGTATAGAGGCAGCAACCAAGTCCCCTGTGCCCGTGAAAGCGGCATGGAGCTTTGGGATCCGAATGTGGCACCTGAGGCAACGAGCATATTTTAGACATCAGAAAGCGATGCTATACGCGCATAACACATAGCTTACCTTGCGTACTTCCCTTCCTTTTTCACGTCCGGATATTTGGCTAGGTCATCTCGAACATACTTCCAAGGAGTACTCAATATGACTAACATCGATTCGTCCTGGCCTCGCGGGAGGTCCGTCGACGTGATGACTACAGTCTCTACGCCAAGTGAGTGTAGTTTATTGCACACAGCATGGGCAGATTTTAGATCCACTATTTCCATGTCAGTAAGTAGCCTGCCAAGAGAGTGAGAGAAAGCAGGTCCATAGCGCGATGGAAAAACGCTGATAAGTGTTTACGCGACTCACTGGGCTTCAAACTGGTTTGGGGTTAGTATGGTTACCACCGGAAGCACACGGGTTTTGTCTGCACAAACAGGCACATCGTAGAAAATCATGTTGCTTCTATAGGCTGTACCGTAGGGTCAGCATCTTACATATCTCCACTAGCTCCTTGGGAACATAGAGCCGACCCTCATCTCCTAAAACAGGGTCGCATACTGCATTTAACAACAATAATAAGTGTGATGCAAACGAAAAAAAAAAATAATAAAAATGCAAAGAACGCATCTATCAGTACGTTCGACGCACCATAACATAGGTCAGGGTTTTGGGCTTTGGCTTCCTTGACCACGTGCATGACAGATTCCAAGAACGATGACGATCCAATGTAACCTGTAAGCAATCCAAGGGATCATCTTGGTCTTGGAACTCTGTAGTGTAGTGGTGTTGTCTTACCAGTTAAAAGGTACTGGAATCTCAACAACGAGTTGTTTTTGAGACCTTCCACGAGACCCTCGAGTTCCTCGCCGTTCATAACCTGTTGATCATTCGAGTACAACAAGTGCACACGGCGGCAGTGTGCAAGGGTCAGTTGAACTCACTTGACCGCGGATTCCTTGGTCGTATTTGGTGTGGTTGGAGAACTGCACTGAGTTAATGTAGCTGACGTCGAATCCGTGAAGTTGCAGGGGGAAGACCGCGCATTTGTTGCCCACGTAGCCGAATACAACTGCAGCATAATCGTCAAATTTCACGAACAGAAACAGGGAAGCACCTTGCCGTACATACCGTGCGACTGTATGCTTAAACAGCGCTTCTCACAGCTCAATGGAGCGACTGATGTTTCAGAGGGGGACGACATTTTTGTGCTCTACGCTTGTACCAACCATATACTGTTCACGATGTAAACTATCACTATTGGTTATATTTCTGACACATCTTACGACTACCAGACATTCATTCTAACGATAATACTAGCCAGGCGTGTACCTGGTACTGGCTTGTATCATCCTCGAGCCACGTTCACAGACACCAACCAACGCTGACGGGGGTGTTCCTTGCTTGGATTGTGGTTTCAACGCACACACAGAAACTAACCTCCTAAGGCTCAACATTTGTAGATCGGGCATGCCGATCAGTTTTCTTTGAAGCACCTACACGAGTATCCCGCTCCTGCTGCTCTCGTTCTTTATCCTGTCCACGAATGAGCCAACGAGCCCATCGCGGCAAGTTGTCAAAGTTTCCAACTCGCCAGTCGTCTACGGGGGTGGTTTCCAAAGAAAGCACCTTTCTGCGCATTACAATCCACCATATGCAACCGGTGGCTAGAGTCACTAGCACCATGGGGATAAACCCATCTGCTACTTCGACACAGGAACCCCCTGTTGACACACAACGCTGGCGATCGGCAGGGTCTTCGCATGACGCACCCTGTAGGGACGTATACTGCGAGTTATCTCCAGGCATCTGGCAATTATGAGTTTCAATAGAGTCCATGGTTCGGAGTACTAACGGTACCGCCCACATCCCTCCAATATTAGACAACGTGTTGAGCAAAGTCATGTACGTTCCTCCAATGCTCGGATCCGATACCCGATTGAAAAACGCCATCTGGGCCACAAACATCACGTTGGCACAGCATCGGTACAGTCCAAAGACGCTCAGCGCGAATACGTAGAACCAAAATGGAGGCTTTGCGCTATCACTAAAATCAGCACTCTCCAGGACAAATATAATTATGAAGCCAAGGGCTATGCGTACTGGAAAGGTGTATAAGAAGACGGACAGCGGCTTAGGGCCAGAAGTGAGCCTGCTGACGAAGGTTGTAGTCAACAGTTCTAATGGCGTAATAATAGTAACTCCCAGCATGGCAATTTGATCCTCTGCACATAGTTATGTTAAGTCCAAGCTTAATTCGATACATGGGTTTTTTCATACTCAACATCAAGCCAACTTACTTGGAATGCCTTTTTCCATGAGCTCTAGGTCAAAGCCTCCATCAATGCCGGCAAAAGGAAAGCGGCATGTCACCAAGACAAGCATTAGTATTAAAACATGTGGAAGCGTCACAACTTGTATTATACGAGCATAAGCAGTTCTTATGTTTTGTACGGGTTCAGAGCATCCGCCGGCTAGCAGTTCCTGTGAACTGGACTGCTCAGGTGATCTGTAGTTGTCTGCTCCCATTTTAGTACTACCCTGAGAATCCTCCTTTTTGATTATTCCAATTATAGTTGTAGCAAGAATGAAGACAATTCCCCAAAAATACATGAACTGCCCCATACTAATGACTCCTTCATTCGACTTTGTCTCTTCTGTTCGTAACCACCGGTTGCAAAAGTCAGGAGAATTGAATGCCATGAACAGCGCGTATGATGTGAGAAACCCAATCTGTTGACCGACAGAGTTGCACGTCGAGGCGTAACCGACGTTCTCCGGTCTTAACATAGTAAGTGCCCATCCGTCTACAGCAATATCTTGCGTTGCCACTAGAAAGTAAAGTATAAAAAAGATGGAAGCTAAGTAGGTCACGTTGGGTCGACTATCCGGCGCAAATTGGGAATCAATCTCGGATCCCAACCATATCATCATCACCCCGGTCAAGAACTGAACGGGAATCACCCATGACTTTCTCCTTCCTATCGATGGACTGTAGATGGCATCTACAATAGGTGCCCAAAGTAATTTCATTCCATATGGCCATCCAGCCATACTGAATTGTCCCTTGGCCGTGAAGCCAAATCCTTTCTCCTTAAGCATGAGGGGAACACTCATGGCCAGCCCCATGGGGATTCCTTGTAAAATGTAGAGCACCAGCAGGATAAACAAATTTCCGTATTCTCCTTCCAAAGATGGTTTTCGCCTTGTATTTGCTTCAGCTTCCTCCTTGGAAGGCTCTTCATGTGCGGGGGAAGCTCCATTTTCACTTCCATTTCGCGAAGATTGCAGGGTGGTTCTCATTCTTGGGACAGACATACCCCGACGCTTGCCGCCGTTTTTCGGAAGGCTTTTCTTAGACACGGACGAACTGCGACGCCTCTTATTATCGCCTTCTTCTTCGTGTATAGAGCTCTTATTGTTGCGTCGAGAACTCTTTCGGCTTCTTAAATTCCTCGAGGCCGATTTCTCTGTTTCCGGTGTCCTATATGCGCCATTCACGACGACTTGGTCAGAGCAACTAAGAGACCCTGAAGATAGTGTATCGTACTCCCCGTCTGTATGGTCTGAATCGCCTCTGGAAGGAGGTGTATAATGACGCGTTTCTTGGTCCTGGAGCGAAGGGCTCTTATTAATGAGATATCCTGTACGATATTCGGACCTACGAATGTTCAGGGACATAATGACCGCGGGGAGGGGGTATACTATTCATAGTGCATAATATCGTGGCTAGAAGTGATAGAGATAGCCAACACAGAGAAGTTCCTGTAGACACGTGTTGTTGTTTTCTCCATAGAATTCAATTCACATCTGACATGTGAATGAGGTTGTGAAGAGGAGAGCAATCGAATACCCGGTATATACCAGGATACTCAATAACTGTGGCCGTGATCAGCGTTTGTGGATGATATTAATGAATGAATAAAGAGTTCCCAATTCTCCTTTATGGCTGATCAATAGCTCCACATCATCCATCCATCCATATCTCTATCGTTCTTGCGTAAGAGCGTCCTGTATACACATACAAAGCAATACCAGTGGACGAACAGAGTGCCATATATTATACAGTAGAACGAGGAGAAGAGAATGACTTCCTCTGAGGAAAAGAATTCCTCTCGGATAATGTCCCTGTTCTCATGGCCATTTAAATTGGATACGGAGGCCCCACCACCGCCCACGGCGCTTAAAGGGAGAGTTTCCTCCACACCAGCTTCCTATAGCAGGAGGGTTCACGGAGAACAACAGAGAGCGATGGAAGAACCGGATGTGGAACCCAAAATGACAGACGAGGAATTGGAATTGGAAGCTACCTCTTCTCAGGATATGGACGATATTAATACCCCTCACGGTCCCCTCTACGATGATTCCGTTGGAGATATAGCACGCGAGCATGTGTTCACGGAGGCTGAAAGGGAATACTATGACAGGCAGCAGCCTTTGGAATTTGAGAATTCCAAGAGTTCATGTAAAGTGGAGAAGGAAACGGGAGCTTCCTGTTATGAACATACACAAGTGAAAACATGGGCGTTAACACATGAATGCTCTCCATCCAAGTTCTACCGGCCGTCTTCCGTGGCTGAAATTCAGAGGATCGTGAAACAAGCGATTCTAGTCAACCAAAACCTTGGAGGAAGATCTGGAGACAGAAGTAGGCAGCAGACAATTCGAGTGATTGGTGCTGGGCATTCACCTAATGACAGTGCCATGTCATCCGATGTCGTAATATCTCTATCGCGGATGAATCGGATCGTTGCGGTGGATACGAGAGCATGCACTGTGGAGGTAAGGTTCCTCATGTTTGTTAAGTTTCTTCCAACTTTCCGTAGACAATTTCAAAGTTGTGCTGATAATGCAGGTAGAAGCCGGCATTACCTTAAAGGACCTGCATGAGGCGGTGCACTACCACGGACTTGCTGTGCAAAATTTAGGATCCATCAGTGACCAGTCACTGGCGGGAGCCCTTGCCACAGGAACCCACGGTACCGGAATCCACTTCGGTATTATGGCTACGTGCGTCACCAAGCTTGAGTTAGTCTTAGGCAATGGCAAAATAACGACGGCGTCGAATGAAAAGAACACAGGTAGGTAACGTACACGTTGGGGGTTTTGAAAGGGCCCGCAAATCTTGAAGCATCTCCCGTTTGCTACCACGCAGAATTATTCAAGGCTGCGCTGTGCGGTATCGGCGTGATGGGAGTCATCACGAAGGTGGAACTTAAGTGTTGTCCGGCGTTCGATATATGTGCCTATGAATCCCCAGCGAAGCTAGAAGACGTGCTTAACTCTTTGGACGACAGAATGGCCTCAGCCGACCACTATAGATTCTTTTGGTTCCCTCACACAGGTACGAGCATGCAGCAGTGCCACTCTACCACCCAGAGACAATTCTCGAGTTTCTTTATGACGTTTGCAGACTACGCGTGGGAATGGAGAGGCTACCGAACTAAACCTTACGTCAACAGGACTAGCTCAGACCGCTTACTCTCTCGGTTTCAGAAATGGATTTACGAATGGTTTTCGTGGTTGGTTTTTACTGTTTTCGGCTTTCACCTCTTTCAGTTCATGTTGTGGATAGGTAAGGATTGACATTACTGGAATGTATATTAATAAGATGTCCCTTAGATTGTCTTCGCAACTTGTACAGGCCTGTACATCCCGTTCATTATACCGTGGGTGAACAAGACATGGAGACGCGTGCTGTTTTCTTGGGAACGAAGCAGCGTCGGTCGGAGCGATCAACAGTTTAACTTTAATTGCTTGTTCAAACAGTGAGTTCCTCGGAAAATCTATTGAATTGTACGAAGAGTCCTATCAGAGGGGCTGTGTGGTATTCTGCGTCTTCAGACATGTTGATGAGTGGTCCATTCCCGTTGAAAATGTGTGTGAGGCCTTAAGAAAGCTGAGATCTGTTATTGACCGCAAGAAGTACCGTGTACATTTTCCGGTCGAAGTAAGCAAAATTTTGCACATGTATGGTTACCGCGCTGCCTTACTACGCGTAAATTCTGACAATTATGGGCCCAGGTACGCTTCGTAGATCAGGATGATATCTGGATTTCGCCATCTTATGGACGTGTGAGCGCGTTCATCGGCATTATCATGTACAGGCCTTATGGTGCTGTGGTCAATTACAGAGAGTATTTTGATGAGTTTGAGGAATTGATGACATCATTAGGAGGGCGGCCTCATTGGGCAAAGAATTTCAGATTCACGGAGACTGATTTGTCGCGTGCGTACCCGCAATGGAGGCAATTCAAACGCTTAAGACTCTGGAAAGACCCGAACAACGTGTTTGTGAACGATTGGGTCGAGCGCACGGTTATTGGGGTGGATGACCAAGGTAATCGAGTCAAGCCGTTTATAGAAGATTCGAGCACAATTGCTAAGGAGCATAAAGTCCAGTGCAGTAAACTCGCCTCATGATACAGGAAAATAGAACTAGGGTCAACATGAAATTTTCTGTTGTGTATTACAAGCTATTCATCGAACTCATTCCTGCCATCTCTGGGTATCACATTCCACGGGAGCAACGTATCGAAAAATAGCCTCAAAGCATTCTGGTCTGCGTCAACCTCTTGTGCAGCTCCAAACACCTGCCCATGGCCAAATTCATCTTGGGGTTGCTGTAATTCTTCAGGATTGACATTAGCTGTGTCTCCGTATTCTGCATGATCGAATGGAGCAGTCAAACATGAGTCAATTCAATGGGAGTGAAACCCTGCTGTACATACCAGAAATAATAGGATCGCCAAAATAGCCGAACTCAGCTCGCATTGTTCGCTCGTCCAAAGGACTCGCAAGAGTCTCTTGCCTGAAGAATTCCCATGCTTCGGAACCCGTTAATAACATTTTTGTAGATAGCATCGTAACGACGGTTTGAGAAGCCTCAATACCAAAAATATGCCAAACACTTGAATAATATGCGCTATTTGCATCTGCGAGGCCTCGAGTCATATCTACGGCAGTCATGGCCGTTCGGCAACAATTATACAACCACGCTAGGATATTGGATTCTTTCCAGCATTCAACATGCCTTTCTCCAAAACTTGAAACTATACGCGCATAACTCGAATCACAACTTGTCACTGGGGCTTCTTCAGCTTCTGCGCCCGAGGCGCATCGCACCATCTCGAACGCTGTTTCTTCAGGGTGGGCAAATAAGTCGTGTTCGAGGACCGTTTTCCATTGGCAAAGGCTACTGGATTCCCACGATTCAGCAAATTCATGAATCCTTTGTTTCAAACCGACAGTTTGATCGCTGTCTCTCGTTCCTATTTTACGGGTCCCTACATCATCCCGGGTAATTTCGAGCTTCTCAAGAATACGTAAAACTACTTCAGGGTACAATATTATCGCATTAACCAGTGCTGTAGTCGCCCGTAGTAGCGAATTTTCCGGGCTGCATGAGGAGTCCGAGGGTAGAACTCCGAACGCCAAGTATTCTTGGCTGCACCCTCGGCCGGCACGTAGAGGTTCATCACTATCGCACAAATGGTATAAAGCTAGAGCTCGTGAGTAGCACAAGTTCGGCAGGAGAATCATTGGAGCTTTTTCAGGAGCGTTCGTCCTTAGACCGAGGCATAGGGCGTCTGGAAGAAATCGGTCCGGTACAGCCGCGTCAGTCATTGCGGCACGGGTGACTGGTTCTGTCAAGCGTATCAACCATGAATATTCTCTTGCGCGAAGAGCAAAATAGTCAACACATAGAGAGGTCCTAACAGCATCTTTCGCCGGATCCAATAAAAGCAGTAACTTGCCCAACGAGAAGGCTGTCTGTACAGCACCCGATTTACCCACGGTGCTCATACGCCGGTAAAGTGTAGTGAAAAGGGAACTGTATGATACAAATACTTCAGGTATGCTTTGATGAAAACATAGTACCAGACGCAACCCTTTGTACTTACCGATTCTCCGTGCAATTCCACAAACACCTGGATGGATATTCCCATGGCTTGAAAAGTGGGTGCCATGCACTCTCTAAGGTACACAATGCCTGTTCAAGCATTTTCCCCATTTCCTCTAGCTGCCCAGTTGCTCTGTAGACTTCGGCAAGCTGGAGACATGTGTCTACATGATAGGGATAAGTTGCATAAACTCGCATAACTGAATGTGGGTCATATGTCTGAGCCGCGGCGATGTACTGTTCTTGAATCCGCGAATAGCCTGGAGAGAAGAGATACTTGAAAAACCTCCGAGTTGTTTTCTCTATTGAATGCGTATCTTTCCACGAGGCTTCCGTGACTGAATTAGTGCGACAAGACAACATATACTGCTCTTGTTTCTCGTCGTCCATTTGCATAGAAATTCCATCGTCCACATATGTTGGCGGAACCATATGGTAGTCTTTCTTTTTCAGCAGCACAGAAGGTCCTCCCCTAGCTTCTCTAGTATGACCTCCTCTTCCTCTGCCTCTTCCTCTTGCCCCACCGCGTCGATTTAAACGCTGTCTGCGCCGAGCACCTCCTCCGGCAGCTGCAGCTCCTTCATCATCTTCGTCTCCCCCTTCTTCGAACGCATGGCGAAACGAGCCCAGTCGTCTCGAGAATTCATTATCGGGGTTCAAATCCGGTTTCTTTATCCTCAAGAGCCCGTCCCATACCATGTGTTGAGTAATTAAACCGTACTTCACCAGATCTTCGATACTGTATGCATCTAGTCCAATGGAAGCGCTAGAAGTGCTCTCCCCGACAGATTTCAAGGCGTCCAGGTCCTCTTCCTCATCCTCCTGCGTGGCGCGACCGGCCGCGGCAGCTTTCTTGTTCTTTTTATTCTTATTCCTCTTCTTGTTACTATTAGGGTTGTGCCGAGGGGCGCCTGTAGATGCATTTATAGCTGTAGAAGAGGTCAATGCAGTGGGACCCGAATCCTTCTCCTCCTCTGTTTCACTCCCACTTTCATCCGAGCTATCCAAGAGCTGCACCACAGGTACCATATGGACACATACAACTTGGCTGAAGTGCAAACAGGGGTGTGAAAGCACGGTATAAAGCTGTATACGACTTACATCGAACCGGACACCTCCCGAAGGTTCCTGCTCCTCTTCTTCTTCCTCTTCGCTCGAGGTGGCAGTTCCATTTTCGTCCACAGGCCGCTGCTGCTGCTCACGCAGCTTCTGTATAATGCGTCGCTGTCGAGCTGACATCCTCGGAACGTGTATAATAAGGTGAATAAAGGGCAGCAGGGCACCAAGTTGAAGTTGGACAATTCTACGTCATTATCTCCTTGTATAATATATACACCGTGTCCGTACTGATTGTATACCATGTAATATATCAAAAAAACAAGCATAATTCATTTATTTTTACTGTGTGTTTGTAATTGTAGTGCGAGACGAAAGAAATGGCAGAACTGGGAGAAATCTCATTTAATGATCAAATATTGCCCATACTACTCGCATTTGGCATATTCTTTCTCGTATTATACATTCTAGCCGGAAGAGAGATCACGGACTATTTGTTTGGGACCTACTCCTTACCACCCTCGAACGAGAAAAAAGGGAAGTCAGCTCCCAAACCGCGAAATTTCACCAAAGCCGAACTTGAGCAGTATACAGGGCAAGGGGAAAAGTCCATTTACATTGGCGTCTCGGGCAATGTTTTCGATATGAGCGAGTCTACGGGGTTCTACGGCCCCGGAGGACCCTACCATTGCTTTGCGGGAAGGTACGCGTCTAAGCTTAGGAATCTAGCAGTTTTCTTGTATGGTACATACACATATGGTATGGTGATCTGACGACGCAGAGATGCCACTATTGGGCTTGCTACGATGGAATTGGACCCTTCAAAATGGGACCAACGCTCTTGGTCCGACTTGTCCCAAGGTGAAAAAGACACGCTGGACGATTGGGTATGTGGTTGTCTCGTTGTGGTTGGTGTTGTAGCTGCAACTATGCGATTTTTGTGTCATTCTGAACAGGTCCAAAAATTTGAAATGAAGTATCCTCTGGTAGGCTATCTTACGGATGGAGTGAATGCTAAACGAGATGACAGCCAGGAAGCCGCTGGAAAGAAAACAGACTGAACCACTGACGCGAGTCCCTTGGCGCAAGTTGCACTGTGCAACCCTCATGAGACATCAGACTACATTCCACCTTCCCGTAGAAAAATTACAGGTTAAATTAGCTGAGGATAGTGGTGACATAGGGCTGGTATGGTAGTGATTTGTCCAGTACGTTGAATGTTCCACGTTACCGGTAGGTTTACTGTACTCATACCAAGTCCCGTTATCTCTAGCTTGCGCACCTGTGCCCACAGCATTTATGGGAGGAGGGAATTCCTCACTTCCCTTTACAGGGTAAATATACATCGTGAGTACGCATTCATTTGGGCGTTTTCCCTCCATATCCCCGCACTGTTTCAGCAACGCGTCTCCAGGACGGATTGGCAGGGGTTGATACATCTTCTCCCTGAAGTATAATGATGTGTTGGAGGACTGACAGAGTACTTCCTTGTCATTGCACTGCCCAACGTTCAATAATCCCCTGTGATGTTCAGGATGTTCGCTGCTGACGACTGTTTTGGACATCTTCTTTCTGGCTTCTTCTAGTGGAATTCCTGTAGGAATAAAGGAAGCAGCATCAGACGGACGTGCCGCAAATTCCCCTTCTCCGCTTGGAATGCCTCCTACACTAAATTGCGTATAGTCATTCAGCGACTGCAGCTCGGAGACTACATTCAAGTTGCATCCGTGCTTCTTGTTGATTGATGGTTTCTGCCGAGGCTGTGCCAAGCCAAACTTCGTTGAGGACGAGTTTGTACGCATGCTGTAGAGGAAGCCGCGTAGCTGAGACGCAGGGACATGCCAAAATTGTTTCTGGAATGTATAATATAAGGCTTTGCTATTCCACACATTTTCAGATCCGCCATGTCCGTTACTCTCGGTGGTCCATCTTACGGGCAAAGTGTCGTACTTCCTTAAATTTGGTGTGACATGAAGAACAAAGCCTGAAGAGTCCATCCAACCATCTGCATGTAAAGCAAAAACGAAAAAGCAGTACTAACGCGAAACTTGTCAATCTAACGCACAGACTCAGGAACGAACCTGATGGTATCACCGTCTCATTCGGAACGTGGTACTCAACGTTTAGCATTAAAGATTTATGTATTGTAGTATTTCCGATGCGTACTCCTGCTAGGGAGGGAAACTCATACGATCTGGCTCCATTTTCGTACGTCAATAGCATCTTCGTACAGACACTACAATCAGTCTCGCAATCGCCCGGAATAGATGCCGGCATTCGGCGACAAAACTTCTGACAAGATGACAAAAACATTCTGTCCACTATGTTAGCACTTGACGTCTTCTGTAGTAATAAAATTCGTGGGGTTGACAGAGGTTGCACTGGCTCGGTGTGGACCGCGTACTGACTGCCTTACTTCATGAATGTACGGAGTGACTTTTACGATATGTAGTGCCGGGAGACCCCGAACATCTATTTGCTGGCATGTTTTAATGGTCCCTTCTTTGGAATCAGCAACTTTGGTTTCCTCCTTCCTTCTAACCTGCGGAAGAAAACATCACGAGTCAGTGGATTACCGATAGCGTACCAGATACAGTGTAAACCGTAGGGAGCTTACTCTGTCAGCATTCCTTACAATTCGCGTTCCACCTGATCTGATATGAAGTAGCCATACGGGTTCATCAAGTTCATTGAAATATGTGAAATCCTTCCAGTTTTCTGAATTCTTAGTTTGATTTGTTTGAGTTAATGGAACCAAACGCATGCTCATTGCTGAGCTGTCGCTCGAACCTGCAATTCCCACGTTGCTGTCCGCTTCTAGTAGACGTGAGAATTTGGCATGCGCCGCCGAGTTCAAGTCATAGGGATCATGTGAATGAGGAGAGTTCCCAGGATCGCGAGGTTTCGATGTCGGAACCGGTAAATGTGTGACAATTCCTGGTCCTCTCCACCCACGCTGCTTATCTCGTTCTGCGAAACCAATCACTGAGACGACGACTAGTATCAGGAGAGCCAATCCAGTGCACACAAATATAGCCTTTGATAGCATGAGCGACTCGATGGATCGCTCTCTCCTAGTACTAGCACTGGAGTGGTGTGGCTCTTCTTCCTCATCCTCCTCTTCTAGTGTATGGAATCGTGGCATAGGTTGGGGTGGTTACTCAAGGAGGACTCGCAAAGAAAAAACTTCAGTGCCCCAATATTTTCTATGCGGTCGGTCAAATCAGTATTCGGTTGTACTAGAGTCTTCACTGCGATGAACTGGTACAAGTGCAGACTGAGTCTGACTGACCGTGCAGTCGCATTTGTGTTGTTTCAAGCCAACAGTTGAAGCGTAGAACACGTCTTCGGGACGAGACTCGGAGAGACCTGAGCGACTGATTTGGAGACATGATTTTTTTTGCAACATTCCACTGCAATTGACTGTAAGTTCCTCTATTGTATTGGTGGAACTGGATTCATTAATGCTGCTGTAAACTACCGCTATCAGGCTGTGCCCTACCAGCACCCGTGGCACCGACTTCGCCAAGACGGGACGCGAAACCAACAATTTTTTTGGACAGACTTCTTACATCTCTACCAGCGACATACAGGTAGATTTTCAACAACATACTGATAGCGCCACAGGAAATAGAGTCTCCTACGCACTTCATCCGCTGTCTACTGCCAATACTGTTATTGTGCTACCCTCCCAGGGATTCTGTGCTGTATCGTGCTGTACTCCGTCCTCATCCTTGCTGACGGTCCTAAAATTACACTCCGCATATCGTCCCTTCTCCTCTATGCACACTACAGAACTGCTAAAGTATCAGAAAATTGCATGTAATTGCACCATATGCTATCCCGAATCATCCTCCTTGGTGGAAACAACAAATGCTGTCCCAAACCCGCTCGGAACCCAGGGGTAAAGGGCATCTACCCACTTTCTAATCCAGGATTCAGAGAAATCAAGCGTCGAATTGCTAAATTTCTTACGTGAAAAGAAATTATTGTACTGCTCATATATACCTGTAGCGGGGACGGCTTACGATTGCTTCAATATTTTTCTGTGGATCGCTGCCAAACGTAGCGGTTTTGGAGGCACACACCCCCCAAGGCAAGACACCGACGACTTATTGGCACTCCTTTCTACATCTTTGTATCCTGCATGCACGTTTTGATCGATGATGTTTTGTGAGGCATATCTATGCGCAATACATTCTGAAATTCTTGCATGCTTACAGGAGCTGCTGAGTTGCAGCCGATTCCAGTTCCCGGAGCGACGGAGATGATCTCGTCATCAAATACATCGCAGTGCAGAGGAGACTGTATTTGGCGTGTGATAATTGTACACTTTTCCGAGAAGAATCTCTCTCCAGTTTGATGCTTTCCTTAGCATTGTCGACGTTGTGTGTTCAAAAGCACGATCGTTAATCCACTTCCGGCTAGTCGGTTCAGTTCCTCCTCAATTCCAGTCTTCCACGGATTGCCTTTACGTCCATTTTCGTGCGGCAACGCGAAGCAATACATATACCCTGTAGTTTACAAAGAACAATTGAGGCAAACACGCTACAATCGACAATGCCAATACACTTTACTTTGTAACGCCTGTGGCCTACAGATTACGATTCTCCTTCCGACGTAAGCTGTGAGTCATTCCATCAACCAGTCCTTATCCACAAGCGGCGGTTGTATTTCACTTCCCAGACACCTGCAAAAAATGTGTATATACTTTCAGCGAAGCTTTGGCAAGTGATGTGGAGTTTATTACTGACCTCCGTAATAATATGTTCTCAGGTCAGCCTTCACGCTTCCACTTCCCTTGGAAAGAGCCTATACCAATCCTACGAATGACATAGTCCAACCCACGCCTTTCAACAATACCGCGATGGAACTGCGTATTATGGGGAAGCGCCTGGTGCTTCGCTCCGGCGTTTGGACTCGCCGACGAAGCGTGAGTCAAAAAAGTACTCCGCTGGGTTGTTCGCGTCCGCCTTGCTACATGAAGTGCGAGGTAGCTGGATAGAATGCATGGAAATACGTGCATATAATGCCCGCACTGTAGAATGGACTCACGAATGGAATAGAGGGAAAGATTCAAGGGGATTTTTTGCTACATGTATTCGCCTCGCCGTTAGGAACTTCGTTCAGCTACAAGTCCATCACCAACTACTTCCCCGAAGGCCAACTCCGGTTGAGACCTCTTCAATGATTTGCGCGTTTGTACCGATGGCGGCAGCGAGGAGTTGACACCCTCGGATGTGTTTTGTGGCAGCCATCACGTTCCCCCGGAAACCGGGAAAACAGACAGCGATGGAGGTAGAGCGGTGGAAGCGAAACAGCCCCTCCACCTCTCGGAGTATTTCCAAGAAGAGGCCTGGATTTCAGCGATACGATGATTTATAAAGAGATTTGAAAACTCACGATATGTAGCAACCTCATGAAAGTATAACCGGACGCAATGAGACAACTACAGAAACACTAGAAAATGGAAGTAAAAGCGGGTACACGTCTGAACAGAAATTATCTTCGAATCAAGTAATCGGGATGGCTTAAATCTTTTTTGTATGTGGTGCCGATAAGCTTTCCGTGTGCGTAGATTCCGAGCAGCAACATATGAGCAATCGCTTGGAACAGCTCAGATTTTGAACCAAACGAGTTTTCAGCCAACGGCAAGTCCGCAGTATTGGAACTACTAGGAAAAACTGTAGCAACAAACGAAATAACATGCAAAGACGGAATTACAACATCCTAGTCATTTGCCGCGCGCATCTGCATGAACTGCTACGCACTGCTGTTACTCCGCAAAGCTCTCCGCTTCCACGCACGCAACTTGACCCAAAATAAAGCTAAATACCGTTACCGATGCACTAAACCCATGGAATCATAGTATTGCTCCTATATGAAGCAGACTTAGCTGGAGATTCCAATGCAATGGAGAACTACCTCCCAGAAGCGGATAGAGAACCACCACCTGCAACCAGCTGCGATCACGGCATGTCAAACTTCCAGATGGGATATGCTTTCTGGTGCACGGTAAATGCCTTCCGTATTCAGTTTCATCGTTCCTGTTCCATGGCACGAAAAGACCGATCTAAAACTGAGAAACAAGCAAACTCCTGGTAACCGGGTTTTAGGAAAAGTAGCACTCGTATTGAGTCCCGACGACTTCGCAACATAGCGCCCCAATGCCTATGAAAATATAAGGGTGTTCTTCTTGTGCCCTTTCTCCTCCGGATCGAGGCTCTGAGACCAAAGACTAATGGCTGCTTGAAGGGTACAGGGTGTCCGTAAACCGCCTTCGAGCACTTCCTAGACTCCTCAAACTGATGAAAGGCAACATGATTTGGTGCGCATTGCCTATCTAGACCTAATAGGATTATTGTAACCTGCTGTAAAGATAAGGTGAAACAATTGTTAACAGTACGTACACATTATTGGAGACCACGAAACGCGAAGGACAACTGGAGCCCTAATCGACCGCCCCGTACTGAAGACGAGTCACCTGCCGTTAACACAACATAGTCCAGGGCACTACGCATTTGGATGGTTTGGACATTCTACCGTGAATAAATTCACAGTTTTTTGTAGGTCAATAATACAGAAGCGTCTCCTTAAGCAATTGCTCGAAAGACACCAAAGTGCTTCAAGGATTGACTAGGTGACAATGCAAAGTCAGCTAGAAGCGGCAGTAAGATATGGGATGGAGCTCTAAAAGCTATACCAGAACGCGATGTTTTTTATCAGAGCCATATGGCTTTGCGAATCGAAAGCCCGTGCAGCATGCTGGCGCTGGACGCTCCAACATCGAACATTGTATTCCGACTTACTGCAACTGCTGGACAAATCTGTACTGGCCGCATACCTAAATCCCCAATGAAGATGTCAAATTTGACACAAAAAAAAATTGGCGCAGTATGCTCACACAGCTCTTAGAGGAATTGGCTGGACTGTTGTAAGGGGAGTACAGTCGGTGCGGAACTCGGGCTGCAGACAAGCCGCACCAGACAAATTATTGAAGGTTCAGTGTTCGTTTTGAGCAGGCATCCTTAAATTGCGACTGCTTTAAGGAAATATTGCGTTTTTCTCAACAGGGCAGCAATCACAGACGAATACATACTCTCCGATAACCCTACTCCTATTGCGGAAAGCTACATTGTAGATGCAATTACCTGAGGAGATGACGTCAACATGGAAACCTACTATCAATGCATCCTTCGGGTAGGGGTCCATCAAAATTACGGGAGGGAATGCATTATCAGTACGAGGGTTTTGATGTATACCTTATCTCAGCTGGTGCCATCTGTGTCGACGATTTCGACGGGGCTTCAGTCTATTCTGGTCGCGAGCTCGCACGTTCCCTGTTCTTCCACGCAGTTGCAATCGAAACGACTCCGAAGATGCAAACATTCAGCATTGGCTTCGGCGTTTTCTGTAAACTAATAGTCTTTGTTACGGTTAATTCCAATGGAGACACGTCTTGGTAGCTCTCGCGCTTAAAGACACGTCGATCCATCAGATCCAAACCAAGGACCAGGTTGCTTCCGTTGTGTCAAAACGGATAAAGAGGTGAGCCATTATGAGTCAGGTACGTCAAGATAATATTTTTGAGGGTCATAATGTTATCTTGTGCTATCACCCTTTGACGTGTTATGTTGTTCTCAGGCGTCTAAAGCGTACTATGGTATGAAGAAGAATCGGACTAAATTTGGCAGCCCAGTGCCTAGGCGAGGACTAGCGCACGCCACAGCTTGTGTGTTGACCTATAATGGGCCACAAACCGTGGAAACCTTCCACTTGGGAGCTGATGTTTCACGTGTCACTTATTCCGATCTACCATGTACGGTTTCTGGAAACTGTGTACTGTCTCTGAAGGGGAAGTTGTCCCGGTGTCTTACCTGGTGCAGCGGTATAGGACTGCATTGCCCACATGTGGATCACCGAAGTTTATAGGATTTTCTTAGCTTTATTTCGTGCTGTTATTTGTAAGGAGACATCAAATTTCGGACGCTGTTGAAGAGCGTCTACCCTCGCTCCTGTTCGGTTGTACAGTCAGCAGCGTTCGAAGAAACTCTCTCAGAGTTTTTCTAAATCCGTTCTTCACACCTATAGTTCGTGTTCCACACCTTGCAGCAAGAATTTCCCCATAATGTAACACGGTTCTGCATGTTAACCTCCGTGCATTCCTGAGCAAATGCGTATTTTGTTCTTGCTTTCCGCAGCGCGAACCTCCTTGACTAGATTTGCGGTGGTCCTGGGATTGGTACGGTATACGAGACCTTTTTATCCCTTGAGTTACCTTGAACAGATAGTATAGGAGTCTATATATCATTTTATAAAGGAAGAGTGTGTGTTGAAGTCATTACTTTTCAACGAAACCACCCTTTTAGCTTGTCCAAAAAGTAAGCCCCCCTTCCCCTTAGAAGATCCCCCGGTACAGTTGTCCAGTACGACAGTTCACTTCCACCACGGATATATTGCTTCTGTCCCCACATGCTCAACGAGCGTGAAAGTGGCGGGAAGTCCTGAGTAGAGTCTGTAGTATGCGCGGCAGCGGCTGCTTCCGCGTCGTTGCTAAGCGTTGGAAAGGTTCGTGATCGGGGAACAGCACCGTTTTTGCACCCCACCCCATCCAGGGACGGGCGACCCTGCATCTCTTGTGTTCGATTGTTCCCTGATGGTATGCGACAATGATGCCCGGATAGTGGAAGAAATGGGGCATAAATACAAGACTGAATAGATCCACTACCCCCTGTTGTGCTTCTGAAAGTGAGTGTGTCATATGACTTCCTGACTGTAGGGCTGGGTGGACGGAGGCTCGGAGCTCTGACCCCCGCCGGAAGGGCGGAGTATGCAAGGCTTTTATTTTTTTGTCGTTAGTACTGCCATACCACATAAAAGAGCAGATCGAAGCTCTTCCCGGTGATTTATCTCAGTCGTGAGCAGCACGTTCGCTGGCGGGGCGGTTTCGTAGAGGTCCAGTTCAATTTGTTTTTGCTTCTGTAGCCTCGACTCTTTGTGCGGGCTTGTGCTGTACTGGCCGCCGGCGTGGAGGGGGTTCGTTAAGTGTCAAAGAGACGAGGAATGACCATCGGTTGGGAAGCTAAGCGAATGTAGTGTAGGTTCAGGTGTTTCTCGGGTTGTCAATGTTTTCGCTCTTCCGGTGGGAGAAGCAGGAGATGAGGTGGATGCTATCTGTATTTTTAGTGGATAGAATCATGCTGGTAGTTTTTGGGACTTCAGTAGTCTTTGTTGCTGCTTGGTGGTAGGTCCCCCGGTACTGTATTCAGTATGCTCGTGTGGTCTGCAGAATTCTATCGTTGTTTCATTTGCGTGGACGCTAGTAGGAACCGTGAAACCCCTCCTCCTTGCATGCGTATGACGGTGCAAAGACGAGACTTTGTTCGTTCATTTTAGGCACGCGCTACGGAAGTCAATCAGCCACTTCCGGTTCAAGAACCGTACTCAGTGGCAAGAGTTGAACAGGAAGCGTAGAACACGAAGAAATGCAGCACAATGACTTGAGCAACCACTACGCACATCGGGGAGAACATGAACAGGCAAAAAATGGAAATCAAGTCAACACAGTTGCTACGGGACAACTTATGTCCTATCCACCTCGGTCTCCAGCGATGCATGGCTATCATGAGCCAGCATCGTTTCCCCGGTGGGGAATTCCTCCTCGAGGTAATTACCAACCAAGACCGATGCACACGATGATGCCTAACATGGCAATGCAATGGAGTGCCCAAGCATTGTCCGCGGAACAAACTCCGGCACACAACACCGACACTGTAGGAAATCCGTACGACGGCCATTTTGGTGGTCAAGGAGGAACCGCTTCAAGTGGTGGTTTCCCGTGTCGCTTACAGAGCTTTATTATGCGCCTGATATATCATTGGCTTTCGAATGGGATTCATCACGGTCCGTCTACAAAGCAGGTTTTGGAGAACACGCTGTATACCAAGGATTCTGAATGTCTTGTTTGGTTCCAACAATGTACTAGTCGCGGTTTAATCAACACTATGGAATGGAAAGAAATTTTGACGCGGTTTTTGGCGGATTCTACTCACTGGGAGTTGCTATTACCGGCTAACCGGAGAAATCAGTTGATAAAAATCGACCAGCAGCTACTCAACGGAGTCTCCCATTACCGGTTTTCCACGATTTCTCAAGGTCTCCAGTATCAGTTGGATGCTATTGCCGCCTGCACTTTTCAGCAACGTGGAGCTACTTCTCAACCAGTGCATTCGTCAACAGCTCCGCCAGCTCCCTACACATATGATGTGTCAAGTGGTATGAACAACTCATTACAATCTGCGGCCGATACCATGGTTACTATGCGAGCAGCTGGGGACAGGTCGGCGGCAGGTGAACCTACAAGAGCTAACAGAGCAGCTGTTGAGACGCCCAAGGAGGAACCTGCAAGAACGCAGATAGCTGAACCCAGTTCTAATAAAGACAACAGTAGAAGGGACCAGTCGCAGATTTTTGTGGCTACTACTCTTCGCATGATTGAGGAGAATCGTACCCCTCCTCAACTTCTGTTAAATCTTGATGAATGCGTGTTCCACTTGCACAGTCGCCGTGGAAAGCAATCGGATGGTAGCGCGAAACTGGAAACAAAATCGTTAACCGTTACTCCTGTCATTACCGCGAGTGGCGAAATAATCGCAACACAGTCATTTATACAACCAGAAAGTACATTTGAGGAGCCTCCAATCAGTACGGAACAGCCTCATCTGTCGAATCATAGGTGGATATACTCCCGCAGCGGTCCAGAGAAGTTTTCTCAAACTACTGCTACATTGCAGCAACTTCTTACGGACGGGGTTTTACCGTACGTAAGAGAGCAAATGGAGCACCATCCCATGGCCAAGAAAGCTGTGTTGATCATAAGCTGTTCTCCTACACGTATTAGCGCTGAATTTCGAAACTGGATGGACAAGCATTGTGGACTGATCAAATTGAGCTTCGTCCCGCCAAAGACTGCATCTTTGTGCCAACCCTTGCATCGATACGTCTTCCGAAAGCTCAAACTTGATATCAGGATGTCCATCAGTGAATATGATTATCAAGTATGGAAAGACGCCACTGAAATGGAAGCAGACGAGAAAGCTCAAGGGGCATATTTAGACCAAGAGCTGTCTTTCAACAAATACCTACAGAAATTATTTTCATCCTGGATGCCCACTAGTCTGGAGAATCTTGTCGCGGAGGATCTTACGCGAGGATTCAAGGAGGTAGCTAGAGATGCATTCCCGTTTCTCCCGGGATTTTATGAGTCTACTGGTGAATTGATCGATGAGAATGCGCTAGAAAGCGAACGGAGTCAGCAAATTGAAGAGAAAGCACAAAGTACGCTTGACTTCGCTGCTGAGGTTCTTCAAAAGCGAGACAAGGCACGAAGAGTTGCTGCTCAACCCAGGTCCCAAGGCAGAGGCAGGAAACGTGCACTCTCGTAATACTGTTGGCATCCCATTCGGTGAACCATTAGGGTTTTACCGAAAGGAATAAGTGGTAGACACTAGAGAGTATATTTTTAGTGGAACCGTAGTCTATTAGAATGAATTGCAGCTGCGAGATCACATATTCCTAGTGAACTTATTCGATTCCTCATCATAGGCATGTCGCTCATACAACATCGGCAGTCTATTCCGCAACGCAGGAACGAGATGTTGCAACGACTGCTTTGCCGTCGATGCCGCCTCCTTACCAACAATTTCCTCCAAGGATTCTGCAAGTCGCTTGAGCGCTTCTGATTCACCGCTATTGTCCGATTCAGCAAACGCCTTCATTAGAAGCGTGACCACTTCACTATGTTCGTTGGAAAAATACGGAGGCAATAACCTGGACAAGGAACATGGGGTAGTCGGTTGTACGGAGGACCCTCCCAAATGATCCAGAGCCGTGATACATGATATCCAAGCTCCGACTTGATCTCCGATAACCGAAAGGCACTGTAACAAGCCGTCGTCAGAGGAGCGAACAGGAATCTGAAGCACCGCATTTGTAGTACCGTCTGAGCCACAGCAAGGGATACAAATGAGGGAGAGAGATGGATAGCTAGAAAGATCCAGGTCCACCGTCTCATTGAACCAATAGCATGACCCAACGTCTTGAACAACTTGGTATCCGCTTCTTCCCCTCCCTGCAACTCGTCCTGCAATAGAACTTCCACTGTGGTTCGTGGAATACTCCCGAGAGCCTAAGACTCCACGACACAAAGAAAATCGTAGAAGATCATTCCTAACGAAATTGGATCCTACAATTTTAGGATCAGCAGGTCCCGTTGTTCTCCAGAACTTTAGAGGGAGCAGCGACGGCTTATCAAAGCCCGAAGTAGGACCTCCATCACCACTACGGCCCTGTTCCGGCAGCGGAGAGGGATAAATGATGCCATTATCACGAAGCAATGTCGCCATATGAACACTACTGGACTCCTCTCGCGGGGAAGCAAAAGGAGAAGCATTGAACGCGAGATTGCGCTCATCTTGCCTTTGAGCTCGCTTGGTCTCTCGCTCGATCGCGCTTTTCACCCCGGCATGGGTGCGAGGCCTTCCTTTAGACGCTTCCTGCAACACGCCAATGTGCTCTTCAAAGGTATTTCTCGAGGAGTACATCAAGACACCAGTGTCTGGAGAAGCCTCGTCCCCAGGGTCCGTAGCCTCAGAATGTACCGATAGTCCCCATCCACCACGGTGTGGGCCGCTAGAGTGATCGACCACAAACAGCCGACAACCAACAGCGGCGGGCACAACGGCCGAGATGATATCCTCACACCATTCCACCCAGGCAAGGATTCTATCATCAGTCTTAGAATCTAAGTCCTGAGCCGGGCTACTGCTGATTGCAGCGTCCCGACTCTGTGGTCGTTGTAAGCCTCTGGAATGACGATAATCATACAGAATTAACGGAGCATCGAGCACCCTGGATGCTCTAAAAAAGTTAAGAAGAATATGGTCCTCGCGGTTCGGCCCAATTGGTTGTGGAGCATTGCCGGTGCGTTGGGTTCTCGGGACGGGTACTGGGGCAGGCTGAAACATCGGTGTTGTATCAACAAACGTATCAGCCCGACGCATTCTGCGCGGAGTACCTTCTGCGGTAGAACCTTCGAAATCAAAGCTCCTTGCCGTGTCCAGCTGCTTATCGATCCCGGCTTCATTGATTTCGTAGCTCGTATCAGCACCACCATGTCCTCCAGCGGAAAGGACCAAAGCTGCTTGGGTTGCCAAGAGTTCGAGCAAGTGAACATCCTGGGGTGTAAAGTCACCGGCTCGTTTTTTATTAGCAACTTTGATAATGCCAATTACACGACCGGACCAATTGTCGTCTGCGTCGGCGCCATCACGCAGCTTGTGGCTCGGACTCCGCATTCCAAGGGCACTATCCGTTCCCGCCGACTCAGGAGGTGCCCCTCCTCCGCCGTGTGGAGTGATGACTGGTATTGCCAAGACGTTGTTGGTGGCTAATCCAGTTCGTTCGTCCCAAGCTGGGTCAAACCGTGGATCTGAATAGGCTTCTTGAATCAAGACTGGCCCCCCGCCGCTGGAAACGGCAGAAAAAATACCCTCAGCGACAGAAAAACGCAGTCCAATCAGTTCGTTCTCCCCTGAAAACTCTTCTTCAGCTCCATAAGTATCCTCCTCCGCATCATCCTTTGTCGCGGTCGCCCGCGCTGTCCGCATTTGCCTATCTACTGTGAGTCCTCCGTCTAGAGTCGCGTTTCGTACCCAGGATTCACCATTAGCCCAATCAACCATGAGGAAGAAGCCCTGTTCGGATTCTGCGATAGAGCATGCTTGAGTGATAATTTCCTCCAAAGCGGCGTCAATACGTTCAGATCCCCGTTTTTCAATTAGTGAACGAGTCACAAGTGATGGGACAGCCGCAATTTGCCGGATCCTTAAGAGCAGGTCGAAGAGAGCAGGTATTAAATCGTTTGCTTCAGGAGAAAGAGCATTAGCTATCAAATTATGAAATCTGCGCATCTGTCCTACAAGAGACATATCAAGACTGGGCTCCTGCTCCTGCTCCTCCTCCACGTGGGCTTCATCAGCCCCTTCTTCCTCTTCATTATTCTCCTGATACGGGTCCGTGAGCTGTTTTCTTCGCTTCCTTTGTTGCGAACGGTTCCCTCCAGCGTACTGTACATCTAGTTGTTCCTTTTGCTTCTTAGATTCGACGGTGTGTAGTTTAAATACACTCTGTAAGACTTCTTCGATTTCAGCTGTTTTGGTAGATGAAGTTGGTGGAAACGCAGTCTGAGACTTCGTCTCAGAAGTCATGTCATACTGGTCACAGAGGTCGTCGATTTCCTCTGAAATTTGATCAAAGGTAACAGTGAGCTCTTGCCCCATAAGATAGGGTGGTGACGTCTCTCCATTTTCAAATACATTGGGGTCCTTGGCATACCATGGGTTTCGTCTGCTTTCGTACAATACCGCCGCATCAGCAATTCTATGGAGCAGCTCGTAACGTCGTTGCACGGTAGCGTCCTCATTCTCAAGCGAAGACAACAATGAGTCAATGGCATCTAAAACTGTAGTTGGGTGCTCTGTTTGCTGTGTTTCATCGTTTTGTGTTGTCTTTTCTTTGGCCCTTATTTCATCAACTTCAATTCGTTCACTGAACTGAACGGCGGCTTCAAGAAGAGGCTCCATTGAAGCACCTCCAGCTTGGGCAAGACATTGAAGCATAATTCTCCGCTGTTGTATTAGCGAATCATAGATAACTTCGTGTCTCCGAATGGAAGCATCCTTCCGTTTAATGACCCCCATCAAATGAGCAAGATGCTGTTTCGTCGTCTTTAATGTGTTCCTGATCGAGTTAGCGTACACATCCATGTGATAAACGCGGTCCTGCAATGGAAGACCAGTAAGGATACACCGCAAGTAAATGTATATTATCTTCGCTGAGACAGACACGTACCTGCCAGAAAGCATTTTCAGCTGCAAGTACCACGATTGCATCTCGCATAGCAGATCCCGAAGAAGTTGGAACTTCAGATTCTTGAGAACTGCTTTGGTCCTGATGTTTTTTCAGATGAGGATAGTGATGTTCCGCGTCCGAGGTCCCCATCCAGTCACTGTCTGGAAATTGATCATGCTCTCTTGAGCGAGCCGCTCTGTTCTTTGACCGTGAGCGGACGTCGCGGATAATGGAATCTACCGGAGCATCCGATTTACCCCCGTAAACTCCTTCAGTGTCAACTTCGAGGCTCTCACTGGATATGTTCGTATTCGGGTTCGACAAAGATGTTAAATCTGCAGCTTGCTGGGAGGAAACGTTCGGTCTGACATTTTCGGACTTGCCATGAAGTTGACGGTAGGAAGACTCCACAACAGAGGATTCATCTCGCAGATTGTAAGCAACGTCCTGAGCTAATCTGCAAGTAGAGCTCGAGGCCCCTACAGTGGCTTGATCTCGCACGAGTACACCAAAGGCTTTGTTCAGGCGTAAGTATGATTTATTCAGCTTGTTTGCATGGGTTGCTGCCATCGAGGCCATCTCATGTAGCTGCTCATTCTCTCGAGCTAGTTTGTTGCACCATTCCGTCATGTTACTCAGGTCTGCTTGAGCACGGTGGAGTGTCCTCTCTTTCGCTGCTTCTTCTTCTTTTATTCGAATAACTTCTCGCACTCGCCGGTTCACTTCTTTTCGCAATTTGACGACCTCGTCCTCCAGCTCTTGTTGACGTAACGTGTTGGCAGCGCCCAGGTATACCGGATAGGTATCGTTGCTAACGGTTTTGTAGTCTGGAAAACTCCCAGGTTGTAACGATTTAGAATGTTGCTGGAGCAAGTGTTGGCTTGCATGCCGTCCCCCACTGGAAGAAGTCTTCGATGGGGATTTCCGCCTGGAATCTGCAAAATATAATTCTTCAAAGTCGATCGTGTAAGGTTCTTCCTCTCCATCCTCCTGCCTTTCGTATTGACGTAATTGATCCTCTAGCTCAAAGATATATTGTTGCATCTGTTCAATTTTTTCCGACTTGATGTGATTGTCTGCTTGTAGTTCATTAAGCTCCCTGGTGATATCGACCGTGCCTCGGCGGTTTCCGCTCTCTTGTTTCTCTTCAGCGTGATGTTTTTGCGGGTGCTTCTTTAGGGTTTCATAGATGGATTCATGAAGAGGAGATTCCCTCAGGCGTTGAATAATTGCCAATCGGCCTCGCCGCTTCCCAGGTTTGTTAGCGCCCTGTTCACGGTGCTTTGTTTCACCATCAGGATCCTTAAGTACCATCGTGCCAGAATAAGGATTAAGATTTTGTTTGCTTTTGTTCAGAGCAGTTCCTCTGGATTTCTTAATTCGGTGAGGAGAGCTGCGTTCTTTCTGGAAATGTTTATTCTTTGGATGGCGTCCCGAGCCCCCTACCGGTAAAATGCCATCGCGGTCACCGGTGGCATTCTCGTGATCATCTTCTTCATCCAGGACGTTCCGTCTCGATGAGCTAATGGAGAGGCTCTCACCGGAGGGCAAATTACTCTTCCTTTCGGTATGCTCAGCTTCTTTCCCACCTTGAGGTTCAGTCTGAGACTGGATAGCACTTCCGTCACCGTGGGCTTCACTTTCCGTTTGGGGTTCCTCCTCGTCTCTTGTATCGGCCAAGTTCGTCTTACTTTCCGTGTGCTCCCCAGCGTCTCTCAAAGTGGTTTGCTCTTCTGTAGAGGCATTTGTCGTCACAGTTGGGCCAATTCCATCGTCCTCAAATGGTTGCTGCTGTTGCCCATTTTCCATCGCCGGAGCCTCATCGGTCTGACCCTCCCCATGACTACTGCGCATAGCGAACGATACCGTGGTAAAGGAAAGAGGGGGGTGAAATCATGCATTCGGATCCGAAAACGTAGTAGTTGCGACGTACTGGATCTGGTATTCCTCGTCCGATGTCGCGGAGCTCATTTTCTTCCACTCCAATCAACAAAACCATATGCAATGCAGTCGACTCTCACGTGTACAACGCGACGATACGAAAACACTCTAATTCAGCGTGTATGCGTCGTTATAAGACAGCCGTTAACCAAGTTGAAGTTGGGAACATGGTGCGACTCGCTGCGACTGAGAACTTCGGCGAGAAGCAACGATCTACAGTGTACGTAACAATGGAATGGATTGTGGACTTTGGCACCTTGGGACCGGGGGAGTCATTGGAAGGGATGTTGAATACACTATTTGCACAATTTCAGACTTTTTTCGCAGGGGGCATCGTCGCGGAGGGTCAATGGAACCGCGAGAGTATCTTGCATCTTCTTCTTCTTGTCAAGGTTTGCGCAAATGGGCTGCACACAGTCAAAGCAGTACTCGGTACAACGTTATACACGTATGTCGCGCGTGTGAGAGACTATGGGAAACAATACTGTAGTAGCCGGCTGTATCTGACTTCGAGCAGAGGATGCTGGAGTTGAAAGGTGACAAGAGGCCAACAAGAAGAAGCGCAATAATGGGGTTGGTTTTGCGGTAATGGGTGGAACTCGGATCTCTACTCTGTGTTCATACTGATATAGGTACCAGGCACAGTGCAGTAAGGACAACTTTTACTACAGAGTGTGGCGCACGTAATATATTATCAGTAATACAGCTTATGCCGCAATATCGCAGTGACATGTGGTGAATTTTTGATGTGTTGACTTTTCGCTACGCTCAAAGCCAAACATCAAAAACGCTGACGCTATTCACCATTTTTCCTTTCTCCATATAAATATAAACTTCATGTAAAAAAAATCTGAAAATATAAATCGCTTTCGTTTTTGTTGAACCGTAAGCATCGGCATGATCCACACCTGGACCCACCCCCAGCTGCTCGAGCCAGCCCTCTGACCCACCTGCCATTTTTTCAAATTTTCGCGGTGACCCTGACCCACCCACCAATATCCGCTTTCAAGACCCGCCCACATCCACCACGCTGTTCCAGTTTCATACTATCAGGATCAAGCAGGATTGATATTTCGAGACTTAACGACTGGTTTATACGATTCTCTCTATCGGTTCGTCGAAAATGCGAACCTTCGCGATTGTACTCGCGCTGTGCACTGTGGCCTACACTGTGCAGGCTGAAAAAAGTGATAAGTAAGTGCCTTCGTTCTCGGAGTTCTTGAGGAACCGAGGGTCGACTCAAAAGGGAACGCGTAAAGAAACAAAGAAGGTGGAAAAATCTTAACGGAAAATTTTCGGAACCCGCGTATTACTTGACGCTTACTAGCAAGGTTTCCTATCACTGCTATAAATAAAGATGGACGTCCATAGAGACGTGCTTGAGTAAACCGAGTTGTGACAGGGCACGTTTTTTCTTCCACGATATCATGATCTTAAGACGCTAGAACCGCTAACTTGAAGAATCTTTTCCACGCAGACTTTACTTCCCGGCAGATGCCACAACTCTCGGCAGCGAATGTTCGTGGATCAAAGAATGCAGCTTGAGTCCTCCTCCTGGATGTGAGCAATACTCTTTCCACGAACGCCCATGCTCCTGCCTAACCCCAGCTGCCAAGTGTATGTACGAACATTGGAAAGGATTCAACGACACGCAACGCGAGGAGATGTATGACCAATGCGGTCAGACTCAATTTCCTTTTGGTGTGCACATGCATTACCTCCAACAAAAGAATTGTGATTTTGTGAACGTTGCGCAGGAAGAGTTAGACAAGCAACGTGAAGTGGATTCTTATTCTTATAGCTGTGGTTGGACTGTAGCTGACGGTTCCCACAGCGGTTCGACGACTACTTACACACATTCTCATCTGTGTCTCAAAGCTCCTGGATGGCCTTCATATTTGAACTCCCAGAGTCTAAATTACACTGCTTCCGTTCTACATTATTCAGGTGGGGTGGCCATGATAATGTTCCTTAGAGTTCACGATGATGCCGGAATTGACTACCACTTTTATTCAGCGGACAACACCGCTTCACACTCAGGGAAATTAGAACCTGGTGACGCTGAGCATGTCTGCAGCAATGCGCTTCTTCCTCATTTTCGGGTGAACGCCCTGTGCCAAGGGCTGGAGACTGTCCAACCGCGCACGAGCACCAGTGCATACGGAACAAAATGGGTGAGGTACTTCAAGAACCGAAATTGGATACATAAAGCGCATGTCTCCTGGGAATTTGGAGCCAATTGTTTCAATGGACTCAGTAGTAAAAACGATTACTCATTGTGTACCAATGGGCAGGTCAACTGGGGTTTGGTAGACGACAGCTTGACTACCGAGTATGCCATCAATGGCTGTAAAATGCAGTGTGACGGGGAGGCCCCATGCTGCATCTCTACCGGGAATCCTCCTAGCACTCGGACGGGCTGTGGAAACAACTGTGCCAACTGTGAGGGTGGTTGCCCCTCTACCCGCGGATACTACCATAGAGGTGCTAAGCCGGCGCAATAAATGCAACAGAGTGTAAGTGCTGTAAAACCTGAACGCCTAAATGATACCCTACAAAAACAATCAAGCATGGTATTAATTTCAACAAAACTCGACTGAAACAAGTATTAGAAACTATTTCCAACGCTCAACAACTTGTACTTCTTAGGTATTTCCTTGGATCACTCTAACCAAAGCGAGTCAATTGAATCAATTTTCGTCGTTCCCAGTAAAGGCAATACGACAACATACTTCAACCTCCTACGATCGAGTGTTACTTGACTCATATCCATCAACAGCAGTTCCCGAAGCCTTAACCCCACCTTCCGGTGTGTGACCAATACGCCAATATCGGATACCAAGTAGACGGATGACTATGCCCTGTCGGATATGAGAAAAGCTCCGGTGGTAAAGGAAGTTCTTTGGCCATCTATGTTGGCAACCGTCTTTTCACACATTCAGGACATAACACCTAGATCCATACCGTATGCACCTTTAATCATTCCTTTTCTTCGCTTCGACTTCCTCCGCTTCTGAGAGCTCTTCGAGGCGTCCTCGGCTACCTCCATAGAGCTCTCCATGGATGCATGGTTTGTAAACTTTTCTAACTTGCCGTGACTGTATTCTGTCTCAGACAACAGAGACTCCCATTCTTCTTTCTCTTGCTGAAGAAATTCTTGGCTCCGGCGTAGCCTTCTCCGGAATCCCCGCTTTCGAGAGAAGAGTCCTTCAATGTCGTATCCGTTTTCTTCTACGAATCGAACTGCAGCGGCTAAAGACGCGTCATCTCTTGAAACAATATGTGATGCATAGCCGTGAGTATTCATCCTCCCTGTCCTACCGATCCGGTGAAAGTAGCTAACTATGTCTGTTGCAAAGTCATACTGGATCACATGACGCACATGTGTGGTATCTATTCCCCGAGATGCAATATCGGTGCAGACCAAAATAGGAAGCTGGCCATCTAAGAAGCGTTGCAGATTTTGTTGGCGTTTCTTCTTCGGTAACATTCGGTGCAATCCCGCCGCTACTCGAGACGACGTTCGCTCTTGTAACCACTCCGTCAGTTCGCTTGCTCGTTTGGCAGAATTGCAGAAAACTAGAGTTCCAGGTAACAGTATCCTCCCGAAAGCAGGTTCTGCTGAAGTGGAGTCTTCTGCTTCAAGGCCTTTCGTGGATTTTGACGCGATTAATTGCTGATAGTGATCTTCTTTAGCCCTCTTCCGTCGCGCGTGGCGCCCCAAGTTACTCCTCTCGCCGCCATTATGCTTGCCGATACGGCCCAATGCCTTTTCTTCTTCAAATTGGGCAATCAAGGGGTTCTTACCACTTTGCTTCCGGAGAATATCATCCAGTGCAAGGTCGAAGCGGGACTCATGTCGCGATTCATGTGTCAACCTACCTCGATATTGGGTTGGCATCAACAGGAGCTCCAATAAGGCCTGACGTTTCATATGGTCCACGTGCTCCTTTCTCTCCGCTTCAGCGTCTAGAGCGGCATGATACTCTTGTAGTACTCCCTGCGATGGAACTACCGTGTTTTCAAATATCGTATACTGGATCAAGTCCTTGTTCCTCCCATCCACCATTTCATCGATGGAGATATTGTCGAACGATGGTTCACTATCCATATCTGTATAATTATACAATGCTTTAGAATGCTCGTTCCGAGTTAGCGTATTTGACCGCGCAGTTCCTATGGCATTCGAGATATCTTCAGGGTCAATGTCCCTTGCACCGCTAGCTCCGCCGCTGGTGGAGTTGATAGCTGTTTTGAACAGGATATCTAGTTTCGTTTTCACTTCCGGGTTATAAATGTTTTCAGCTTCATCCACAGTCATGTAGGACGTCGTCAGTGATTCATTCTGTTTATGTTTTCTGTCAGAAAAGATCTGCACCGCGTTTCTGCAAGTAGATAATCAATGCACCGTGCATGAATACGGCTAGAAAGCGAGGCACAGTCAAGTAAATAGTGACCTACTTGAAAAACCGATCGATATATGCAGCAACAGATCGTTTCCCTCTGTTAGGTATTGTTGCACCGCAAAAGACGTATTGCGGAGGTCGAGCCATAAGGTGTCGGGGCAGAAAGATGTCAAGTACGTCCGTCGTTGCATTTGCGTAGTCTCCTGAGGTATGCAAGCAGCAGCAACACATGAAAATTAGTAATTGCATCCATTTCGACACTTCGAATGGACTTACCTGAAAGAAGGAGATCAGCTTCGTCCAGGACAAGAGCCTGCACACCTCGAAGCCGTCTAGGTGGTATATTCTCGAGGACAGCTCTCGGAGTCCCGACTATTGTATGAGCTCTGTGTGATTTACCCGGACCAACATTTGAATAGCATGGCACTGTTGTGTCCCCAATAGACAATTCATCTCCTTCCTCCATTGACTTCTTTTGCTGAGGGGACTCTCGATTCCTTGGCCATAATTGACGAATTACACCGATTAATTGATGCACTAGTTCTTGCGTAGGTACCAGAATAACAAGACGAGGATCTCCTGTTGTGTCGTTGGAGACCCCACTCGTAATATCTGTCGAATAAAATAACCTCTGCATCAGAGGAATCAAGTAGGCCAACGTCTTGCCACTTCCAGTTTCAGAGCAAATTAGTCCATCTTTGCCTTCTAATAAAGGCCCAAGAGCCTGCATAGCATGAAACATGAACACAGGTGTTTTGCTCAGTATATACTCACACTATCGCACTTGATAGAGCATGAAAGGAATCCTCACCTTCTGTTGCACCTGCGTAGGCTGGAAGTCGGGAATCGACTTCTGTATTCGATCACGTATGTCCTTGTCCAATTGTCCCATACAACCATCGGGTCCATTGCTTATCTGAGTATTATCAGTGGAACTCATACGCCGAATCGGTGTTCTAAATGAGTTCCACGAGGAGACCGAATTCCTGCTGAGAAGAATCGAGAATTCAGTCGATGTTGTGCTCCTCTGTATACATGTATACGGGCCTAATAATCTCTGCCACGGCACTCTCGTATTCCTCATAGAGCATTGAATGCTGTATATACGCCTCATCGTGGTGGTACGATTCTATCAGAAGGAAACTACATGCAGGCTTGTCAAGCAACTCATACACATACACGAGGAAACACGTATGCCATTTGCTATATCATGATAACACATTATTATTCATCATAAAAAATGGCGTCGTATAACGATCCATACGCATCGGGCAGCGCTATCACTATGGCGGATCGCTATTTCGGTACGCACTGAGCAAGATCGTGGTCCCTTCCCCTTTTTACACGCTCTCTATGCAATACATTACAGAGCATAATTTCCCCAAGAAGGCCCCCTCTGACCAAACACTATTGCATGAGCATGTGGAGACTGTGAAAAAGCTGTACGTACTGTAATGGCAATTAAATGCTCGTCTTGTGGAAGAATAAGCTAGGATTCCCTTCGACGTTTATCGACGCAATACAGGGCCAATACGGAAGCCGAAAAGCTCCAGAGACAATTGACACAAGTCGTAGAAGAGAGGATGAATGATAAGAGATCATTTGATTCGTCCATCTACACGGGACTTTGTGGTATCCTCTACTCGTACGTCCTTCAAGAATTCTACACATTGGAGGAATTCTAGAGGGCTCATTTCCTTATGTTATATACAATGACAGACTCTATTTTAGGTACCGCCAAACAGGCGATACCGAGCTGGGCTCCTTCTGCGCTCATGGCATCAACCAGTGTATCAGCGAATCAGAGCGCCACAAGAAACGCATCTCGTTTCTCACAGGACCCGTGGGGCCATATGCACTCGGAGCTGCATTATATCATGCTCTGGGGTATAAGGAGCACCGGGACACCTGTGTGGAGGGCGTCCGTAAGCTGATTGCAACAGCACAAGATGTAAGCACAGGCATGGTAATATGAATGAGCTCTACCTCACTATTTTGCAAGCCTCGCAGCCCCATGAGTATGACGAACTACTGTTTGGAAGAGCTGGATACTTACACGCGCAAAGATTTATAAATGAGCAATGCGGATCTGAAATTATTCCCACTAATGTACGTGAGAATTGTGCTCAGCCGCGGAGTCCTATGCTGGGTGTAGCAGGGTCGATGATTTACAGGAAATTCAAATGGTCGCCAAGGCCATAATTTCAAGTGGCAAGAGACTAGGAAACGAGGAGTGTCCACTCATGTGGGAGTGGCATGACAAAAAGTAGGTACAATACGTCTCATTGTTACAGCAAATTCATCCACGGCTCTTTCTATGCTCTTCACCGCAGGTACCTGGGAGCGGCACACGGAGTTGCTGGCATTGTGCACGAGTTACTGTGTGTTACCAATTTACTACACGAAGATGAAGCGAAACTGGTGAGGAAGACCATTGATCACTGTCTGAAGTACTTCAGATTTAACAGGTATGTATATTGAAAATGCTTCGATCAACAACCTGTGAGCAATGTGTGAACGTTCGTGCAGTGGCAATTTTCGATCAAGCATCGACTCGTCTAAAGATAAACTCGTTCATTGGTGCCACGGTGCACCTGGCTGGTGCATGACACTCGCCAAAGCGTTCAAAGTATTCGGAAAACAACGTTACATACAGGGAGCAGTGGACGCGGCGGAGGTTGTGTGGCATCGCGGTCTCCTTAGGAGAGTTGGGGTATGCCACGGCATTGCAGGGAACACATATGTACACATATCCATGTATCGCCTCTTTCGGCACATTGAAGAGAGCATGCAAGTAGAGTCCGAATTGAATTCTGACGATTATATCCACCGAGGGATGATGTTTGCCGAGTTCCTGTTCAAACACTACCGGAAATATATTAAGGAGGGGCATATACACGGAGGTGAATCTCCTCACTCTCTTTTTGAAGGTACGAGTTGCACCGCTATTATGTGTAGTCGTGCGTTAAGGATTGAGAACTTTATCTCTTCCTGCAGGCGTTGGCGGGGTAATGCATCTCGCCTTTGATTTACAGCAATACGATAATGCTCGCTTTCCCTGCTTCGAGGCCTACATAGAAGCAAGCCACTAAGCTTCTCGCGAACGTAACGGCGTTCCTCGGGTCTTTGTGCGGTGTTACGCGGCACAGTTGTTTACAGTGCTCCGAGGAAATCACATATCATACAAGTATGATTCCGCCAATACACTAGTATGAATCTATTGTATATCCTAAAAGATATACCGGGGGTTCTCAGACTCTTTTGCCCCACTGCCCATGTTCCTGCTCCTCGGCTCGCATTCAGGTCTATTCCACGATAATGAGCGCACTTTGCTTCATCGGCGTTTGATCCAGACAAAATACAGGACTAAGAGAAGTTTGAAGTACCGCCATTCAACCAGGAAGTCCGAGTTCATCTAGTCGTCTCCAGGAATCGATGGAGGGCTAAGTCTATCGAGACCCACCGAAGCAATCGTCCGGACTCAGCACGAAGAGCTTTACCTGCGTTCCTGTTCTTTGGTTAACGAGGACGGTGCAACCCACAGAGCCATGGCGCCATGGTCCATGGATCAGTCTATGTAGACGCTTCCACCGCTTGCTGTGTTGGTGCGGGGTTGTAAGGCCTCAGGACCGCCTCACCGACGAGTCACCGTGAGCCGTCAAGCCCGAGGGGTCCGGGGGAACGTTCGCTTGCTTGCAGTAGAGTTTATTTTTGAAGACAAACCCAGGGGTTTTCAAGTTTTTTCGAGACGCAAGCGAGATGGTGCAATCTTCGATCACATTCTTGTCGTCGCTATCTTCCTGGGAGGAATTGGCTTTGTCACGGTTCGAAGACATTTTCTCACAGTGCTTTGCTACCCAGTGAATATGTACACGTTCAGTCAATATGAAACTTCAGATGCAGGAGGCGCAAATTAAGAGAAAGGGGACCAGGTGACGCCCGCGCCATAGGTGCTTTAGCACAAAGGGAATGGGCCTAAACCCTTCCAGGGATGTTTCTATGGTAATAAACAAATACTCGCTATAAACCTACAAATAGCATTCAATATACGCGGCATTAATTGGTAGCCAAACAACCCTCGACGGTTATTAATTGCTACTATACTGGCTCGTCATCGGGAACATTGCGGGGATTACAGTAGTTTATTTTCGACGAAATGACGGTCCTGAACGTGAGAGTCAACGTCTCCGTTGTACGTACAACAATAGTGACTGTTCCTTCTTTCTTTTTGCTACTCCTTCCCTCAAACGATGTTTTTCAGTGCATTTGTTGCGAGGGACATACGTACGAAAGAACATGTACCTCTTGCGTTTGTTATACCGGTGTTGCCTCCCCAGCAGTTGCGCTGGTCGCAGGGGTACGCTTGAGTCAAGAGAATTCATTGTATTGATTGATTTCCAAGCATCGCCTAATATCGCCAAATGGCGCGTATACGATATTTACATCATTAGGGAGGGTGGACCTGTGATACAACAGTGCAATGCTGCGTGTGGGCCGAGTGGTGGGGCTGAGATCATGGAGGCGATACTTGAGCCTTTCTCATGCTCTTACAAGGCCATATCAGGGGATACGTCTGGCAGCTACACATAGACGTACTGTGTATGGTGCGCACTTTGCTTCGTCGGCATTTGATCAAGGAAATATGGAGGAGGAAGAGGAGTTTGAAGTGCCACGAACCCGGGACTCCAGTCGTCTTCAGGAATCGATGGAGCGTGAGTTGTATATTGACGAGTTCATGGGTCGTGTGGATCAATGCCGGAATGCGCGGGAGATACTAGAGATTACAGACGACTTCGCGGACGAGTGGTTCACCCCGCCGGTGCTGCTGCAATTGTTTCAAAAGGTGTCAAAATTTGTGAAAGATGCTGACGTTCACAAGAGACGTCTAGGAATCCCATTAAATCCTCGAGAGGACCCCAACTATGATGCAAAGATGATGGAGCTGATGAACACGAGTCGAGCAAAGCGAAACATTTTTGGTACCGCCGAATTGGAAATGGAAACCAGATATGAGGAACTGTGCCACCGATTTGCCAACAGACTTATGGAGGACCCGACATGTCTTCCACCGAACGAATCGATATTGCTGTTTAAGTCGATACGTAGAGCGCGGGATACGGCACATGTGGATTTACTCCAAGCGGCGGCTCCCGTGGTTGCTCGTAAGGAATTCCGTGAAACTGTCACATCGTGGCCTTTGGGGAGAATAGCTTCAGCAATCAGCATTGTCTCAGAAACCCCTGATGTGCCTTACAATGCTTTTTCAGAAGTGCTACAACTTTGGACTGACAACTTAGCCTCCCAAGAAACCCAACTAGCTCCTCAACATGCCTCTCGTGTCCTAAAGGCGATTGAGAAGAGTATCTCGGCTGACCCACTTTTGGAGGATGCCTTTGCCACTCTGAGGGAGAGTGCCGCCGAGAGGTTTGGGGCGGGTAGTAGCCCTAGTAAAATGTCAGAGCTGCGACTTTTTCTCGAGGGCAAACTGTCTCAATTGATGAAACACCAGGAGGCAAAAAGTGTTTCCCAGGTGGTCTCAGCAGTCCAGTCGATACACGAAGGATTGTCTCTGACTCTGTCAAGAGCATCGAAAATCCCATCATCGGAGTGGGAAAGTGTTACCGGACATATATTATGTGACGCGCTTCGAGCTGCTTCACTTTCAACCGCTTCAGCAGCTACCCAGGTTGCATCATCGGCCATTCAGGGACTAAACACTACCAAGATACGAGTAATGGAGGTTCATGACCTTCTTAATGTTCATCAATCACTCTACCAGTGGCTGGATTCGAGGACTCAGTTCTCGTCCGAAAATTTGAGAAACATAGTCCAAATGATTCCGAACCTTGTTGAACGGGAAATTGAGTTGTTAGCAGAGAACGAGCAACGGCTGCACGCGTATATGGAGGAGGGTGCTTCTTCGTCCCGGGCGGCAGGAGCTTCCCCCATCAATTCTTCCGATGTAGTTGCTCTGTTCACTACTCTGTCTGGTGTGTTTGTGAAGACATCTGATGCCCTTTCTGGAAGCATCAGAACCGATCACAATGTAACGGATGACGAATATGCTTTCGTGGTGAATAGTATCAAATGCTTTACCGAGGACATATTCCCGAAGAGTTTTTCGACTATGTTCATGGACTTATCTGGTGATGAGATCGGTAACGTGTGCGGAACGCTATGCCAACTTGATACATACCCGGCAATGGTTTTGAGTTTAATCAGCAAGAAGCTTGATGGCTTATCCGACTCGCTGCACTACGACGACTTAATCCCTATCGCTGAGGCATTCTGGAATGGAGGATATGGGGATACAAGCCTTCCATCTCACGAAGGCAGTAAGCAAGAGTCTCCCTTCTATTTCCTTGCAAAGCTACTTTCCGAGAAGGCCTCTCCGCAAGAACTCACCACAGCGATCCAAAGATTTGCTTCATCCAATGTGTTGGATGCTACCTTGTACGACACATTAGCAGATAGGCTTTGGCCGGAATTGGCTCAAGTCGATATAGAGGAGTTACCTACTCTATTAAGCTCTGTCCTATTCGTCATTCAGGAGGGATCCGAGATTCAGGATACTCCAAACATGCTTTTGTTGGCCACGTCTATAGCAGATAATTTATTACCTTTTAGTAAATCGTGGTACAAGTTTGCACGCCCTGGAGATACTGATGGTGAGGAACACAGTCCTCTCCGAAACTTTTCGCTAGAGACCTTGGCGCGTGTGCTGGAGCAATTGGCTCTGTTAGGGACTCCTCATCGCCCGTTCTTCGCAGAGGCGATGAGAGTTATTGCAAGTTATTCTTTGGGAGGAAATCATGAGTTGTTACAAGGATCTTTGGAGAAATCTATAGCTGCGTCATCAAATGTCATAGCTCTAGCCTTGGAAGAGTTCACATTGGAGAGAGACAGAAAAACCCGCTCCGGTCTTTCCAAGGACTTGTCTGGCCTTGTGGACGGTACTATTCGTCTCACCGACAGATACAATGGAGTTTTACTGCAGAGTGCAGCAAACCCTCTCGAGGAATACGAGGAAATTATAACTTCCGATCTTTTCTTTCTAAGCACTCTCAAACTGATGCAAGAACATAAATTTGCTTCAACGGAGGATATTCGTCGTTTAGGTGAAAAGTGTTTTTCCACTCTATGCATGCTGCCGTCGAGAGCGAACAATTACGAAATGGAAGACGTGCGGACAATGACTCAGCAACTTGAATCGGTTCTTGGCAACATGTTGGAGACACCTTTTGCCGTTTCGCGAGCTGTTGTTCAGTCATTCGAAGATTTTTGCTATTACTTTCTTGGTGGAGTTTTGCCACCAGGTGATAAAAGTACCATTGATGAATCAGCGCTCTCGCTTGTACGGTCTTGCTCAAATTGGATTGAGAAAATGACCTCCGCCAACTTAGTGTCCCTTGATGAGGCTGAAGCACGCGCGGAAATTCCCCATTTGTTGCTTATTTTAAGGCGTTCATTAGATCTCATGTGCTATAATGACAAAGGAGAGTTTACAAGCTCGCCCCAATTCTCATCTGCACTTCTTTACTATGTCAACTCGATCAGACTTCTAGAGAACACTGTCGATCGAATGACACTGCAGCAGGATGCGCTAAGACATCTGAACAAGCTTGTGACTGAGGATCCCGCGAAGGTGCTAGAATGCTGTAACGGGGAAGGTGCTGTGGATTTACTATTCTCTCTTCGTGAATCAGAGCGCGTAGCTGCGTCCTTGAACGATCCAAAGCTTCATACTGAAACCACTAATTCTTTTTGGTTGGTTTCCTCCACGTTGTATAGCAGCAAAGAAAAGTTGGGATTTTCGGAGCTTCTGGAAATTGTAAAACTTCATGGCTTGGTTTCAAAGGAAGGAGAACTTCCAGCTAGGGGAGTGGAATTGGGTCAAGAGTGGTCAAAACTTGTATCTCCGGGAATTCCAGGGAGTGACTTACGACTTGTTGACCTGGCCTCGCTTGTAGAAAGTGTACAGAGTATCATCCACACTGGGGGAAAGGGCTCGGAGAAAATCTTGAATGACGTGGTCGCTTCATCTCAGAGAAAACTTGCTGAGAACGTTTACAGCAGCAATAGGACTCCCATCGTGGGACTTGTAAATATTTGGCTCGATATGTTTTCGGAAGGTGACAACCGACTCCCGGCTCTGCGAATATCTCCGATCAATCCGTTACTTTACTATACACTCGAGCAAATTCGTTCAGAAATTGTGCATGGAAAGGAATATAGGCTCTCTGCTCTTCCCACGGGACAGTATTGGAGTCTGCTAGAGACGCTAGCATCTCTGCTTTCCGAATCGGAGGAAGGAGTCTCTACGGCTGCAGGTGAAGACTTGGTTTATGCGCTTTGCAAAACCATAGTCGATAACATCAACAATCCGACGAATCGCCGAACTGACTACCAAGATGATGTGCTTGGCGAGCATCTCTTCGATCCTATCCAAGCCCTGGGGAAGAGTAAAGCAATGCTACTCGAACCCAACACTGCTGAGGCTACGAAGTTACAGCATTTGCTTGCGATGGTTATCAAGGCTTCCTGCACTGCAATCGTTGAAAACCTACAAGAACAGACTTCATTGTCCGCTGTTGATTTGTCTAAGAACCTCCTCTCATTGTATTCGGTCGTCGGGACGAATTGGCAAGAGCTCTTAGAGGGGAATGATGCAGAAACACTTCTGCTGAACGCCTCCCGAGGGATTACGTCTGCCTATAGTGCAGTATACACTTTGTCGGGTGGGACTCCAGCGGGTGGGGACCTTCCCAATGTGAACGCGGATGCCTTGTTTTGGGGTACAGAGAATGTCTCATTGATTCCTCAAG
>LVLI01000120.1:0-39606 GCA_001687465.1 Halocafeteria seosinensis | reverse complement strand
CATATATACACATATATATATATATATGTGACAGATAGCCCACCGGCCGGGGAGTTGACCGCATCCTCTTCACGAGGAACGGTTATTGACTTTCCTCCGTAATCGTTTCAAAGAGCATTGTGATGAAACGTTTGAGTACCTTCAGTTTCAATGGGGACGGAACCAATCAACATGCTTCCATTGTTCCGCGTCTCATCAACCACTGGAAGGCATTGAGAAGTGAATACCATGAGCCAGCATTGTGTGCGCTTAAGCAATTCTCTGTCCCGTTGTCATGTGTTTGTGTAGAACGGGCTTTCTCCGCCACCACGAGCTGACAGCAGGACTTTGCACGCAATAAGCATCGACATTTTGCTACGAAATATATGCTTCCGTCCCGATGGATCGGTCTGGACTGTCAGGGTCATGGCAACTAATGGTGTGCAGGTACACTTCACTCGAAAGGAGTCCGTGACTGTGCAGCCGGTGTGTCCCGGCCGGTGGGCTATCTGTCACATTTGTGTGTGTGTGCAGCCAATCGACAATACCAGGCACGAATTTGAGTTTGACAGTTCAGTAGTAGTAGTGTACTGTAGTTTCTTAGCAACAGCAAATACATGTATGCAAGGATATAACAGACAAAAAACAGGGAAACCAAAACCGTATCTAGGGATGCTACAGATTGCTCAAGACATAGGTGCAAGCAACCCCTCTTGTCTTGCGATGTTTCACAACTTGTACTGTACTGTACTGGGGTAACGCGTCGGTTTCATAGCGATACAGTTTCTTTAATGGCAACGGCCGCCCATCGCGGCTTTCCACAAACAAGAAGGCAAGAAACATAATGCACTCCTTCAGAATGAGTGAACATCTAGCAATTGAATAAGGGACTAAAACAACGCTGTAGGCAGCCTGGATTCAAATCGCCGTCAAAAGCGCGCGCGGGGCGCGCAATTTGCTTGACAGCCCACACAGCCAGTATGTTACAAGTATTTCGAAGCATAGGTTTGCCAATCTTGTTCAAGTAATAGTACATTCTATCAGGAAGAAAGCAGATCAAGAGTTCACTTGAATCAAGTTGCTGTATAGACGTAAGCATGTCAAAACAACGCCGCCGCCGCGGCGCAGCGCCGACCCGCAAAAGACCAACGCGGGCGCGCAAATCTGGACAGCCTGTGTCTGTCTTGGATGACAGCGTAGATGGGCTATCTGAGAGATTCTACGATAGTGCCAGTGTGACTGGCTCTAATTGGTATCAAGATGCATGGGGTACCTTACCTGACCCCAGTAGACATCTGCCAGAGTTCCTCCGCCGACTCGAGCGCCCCAAACTGCATAAAGGAGGTAATTTGGCGCTCAAAACAAGTGAAAAACCCTTTCTCAAGCGTCTTCTCGCTATGCCTCTGCCATGGATCTTGAAACCTTCTCCCAAAGGAAAGCCGTCAAAAGACATACGTGTATTCGATTACCTGAATACGCCTACAGGGCTACCGAACGCAATGCCGCATCCAGAATTGGCCCAACAGTCCATGGCTTTGTATGTTGCCCATAAGTGCTCAATCTTGCTGGAAGAAGCACGCGCAATTCTACAAGGTTCTTTGGAAAAGCTGTCGATGAAACTGGAGGTTTCGTTCAAGGACACTTTCTCAGCGCACAAGAAGCCAACGGACCGCTTCTACAATCCACCACGTCGTGCAGTGGATGATGTCTATCATTGCCAAGTCCTTAGTTCAGACAGCTCGGATTCCAGTGACTTCTTCAAAGCACCATTCAGGTATCGTGAGGGGAGAACTGATGACGAGGATCTACTGCTGAGATATAATGATGTGGTTCTGGTTTTTCCGAATCTCGAGTCTTCTGATGCCTCGAGGTCATACGCGAGATGCTGTTTCCTCGCAGTCGTGGAATCTTCCCCACAAGAGAGACTATCATCGTTGGGAGCCAACACTGGTCCAGTCTCTTCGCTGAAGGCGATGCAGCCTTCAGAGCTACCCATGGTATCGAACTCTGAATCTGCCAGGTGGTTCGACTCAGCGGCTATTGCCATGCGAGAAATGAAACCTGATCGACGATTCCTTGCAATACGACTGCAAAATCTTACGACATTGCTAAGAGAGTATAATGCAGCTTGCGTATCCCCCGTTTCCCTTTTTAGTCCTTTACTGACATGCAAGAAGGAAATGATATACTGTCGTATCCCAGGAATAAAGAAACGAGGTAAGTGTTATGCTACTATTGATAAGCGCTTTCAGTGAGTGAGTACACTGAGATTCCATATGCTCTTCGCAGGGAAGATAAATTACTTGCCAAACGACAAGAGTAGGGATATCTGCATTACCAAGGGTCTGTATCAGCGATTGAGTGCTGTCTACAATGACTCTCAACTAGCCGCAATACTCTATTGTGCCCGGCAAACGTGCACAGTGCATACTGAAGGGTGTTGCCCCCAAGCCGATGGCCCAAGTCGTAAGATATACGACACCCGTGATTTTCCGAATTACATCCCGAGCTGGAAGCAAGAAGGCACGTGTGGTGTGGCCTCCGATGTGGTGCAACACTCAGGATCTGGAGTGTCGCTGATTCAAGGTCCACCAGGAACAGGCAAGACGTCGACGCTCCTTGGCATTGTCTCCCTGATTCTTGCCGCCTGTCCTGTTACAGATAGAAAACCGGAACGTTTGGAAGTAGCAGATGCCGGATTTAGTGACTTGGAAGAAGGTGAAGTCCCCACTGAGTCTAGAGACTTGGAAGAAAGCGAAGTCCCCAGTGTCCTTGATGAAGCAAAGAGAAGGGTGCAAATGGGACCAAAGTTAAACAACCAGAGGCCATGTGGACGCGTGCTAGTGTGCGCTCCTTCCAATGCTGCAGTTGACGAACTGCTCCGCCGTATGGTTGCCAAACCGTCCAACGGGCGCCAGAAGGACATTGTAGGGATGTGGGATAGTAACGGTGATCCGTTGAAACCCCGTATTGTCAGGGTTGGACGAGAAGAGAGGATCCACCCACATATGCAAGATTTAACGCTAGATGCACAGGTAGAGCGCGCCATGAAGGCAGAGTTTCCTTCCTTGGCTGTTGAAGAGGATCTATCCTCGTTGATAAGCCACGGAGATTCTCTCAGGAAAAAGATAGATGCGCTAATGCAAACTACCCGCTCTAGTGTGCAGCTCGAACTACAGGCAGAATCTCTGCAGAAAGAGATTGAATTCAACGATCAGAGAATACTTTGCATGCAGCAAGAGGTTGCCACCAGAAAGCAATTGGAAAATGTGCTATCTCGGGAAATTATTGACGCTGCTGATGTCATTGCTACCACGTTGTCATCCTCGACGAAGTCTCACATTGACTTCCTGGATAGCTCTTGCTTTGACGCTATCATTGTCGATGAGGCTTGTCAAGCCACGGAAACTTCAGCGCTCATTCCTTTAAGCTATTTCTGCAGGGAACTCATTCTCATCGGTGACCCACAACAACTAGAAGCAACCACATTTTCCACGCAAGCAGAAGAAACCGGCTACAAGGAAAGCTTGTTTGAGCGCCTCATAAGAAGCGGTATTCCAGTCTCCTTGCTCGACACACAGTATAGGATGGATCCTAGATTGAGTGCCTTTCCCAAAAGTCGCTTTTATGACAATCTTCTGAAAGACGCACTGAGTGTGCAGAATCGCGCGAAACTGGAGTACGAGAACCATGAATGTTTCTCTGGCTTGCATTGGATTGACGTGCACCGTAACTCTCATACTATCGGACCTTCGCTTTGCGTAGATAATAATCTGTCCAAGTCAAATCCAGCGGAAGCAGAAATCGTCGCTGCTGTCTGTAAACACTTAGCAACCCTTTGTCCCCAGATGGATTTTGGAACCGTAGGGGTGATCAGTCCGTACCGAGCGCAACTGGATACAATCAAGGAAGAGCTTCGGAAGAGTATCGGTGATCGGAAAAGTGAGCGGATTAGTGTAAATACAGTAGATAGCTTCCAAGGTCAGGAAAAGGATATTGTCATCATTTCTGCCGTGAGAAGCTCTGAATTGAAGGAAGCTTCTCGTCGTAAAGGCGGGAAGCAGGGTGCACAAAGCAACAGGCTAATCAACAATATCGGTTTTGTTAAAGAGTCCCGGAGGATGAATGTATCACTTACTCGAGCAAAGCGGGCACTCATTGTGATAGGGGATTCCCAGTGTCTATCGTCACAAGCAAAAGTGTGGAAAGATTTCGTCCGACACTGCCAAGAAAATGGAAAACTTAGTCGGGTGGCTCCGCGGACCGGATTGTCTGGACCCGAGGAAGCTTCTTGCTCATGTTTGGAAACGTTTCTTCAAAACGGGAGACACACTAAACTGCTGCTGAAAGAGAGCAGTAGTAACGCGAGTTCAGATGAAAAGCTGGCGTCAAGAACTAGAGCTCGAGCTCGACCTGTGCGTTCAGTGGTACTCGAGGATGAGTCGTTCTCCCTTCAGTACGGTCTCTAAGTATGAAGGGATACAAATGATTGGGGTGTTCATACATCACTGCCCTAAGATGAACCAAGTGAGTTATCCATGAGCTTTGAAAAACATGTGTTCATCTTGAGTAAATACACGTATCACATGTATACCAGGTATCTACAATACAAACCTTCTAACCGTCGTGTGTCAGTTGCATCGTGCTCGGGTTGCTCGACTTGATTCATCTGGCCACTACACACACACACTCACACACACAACATGGAGACCTCCACTCATCTTATCATTTGATGTTTGGATCGCCGTACTCCAGACTCGGAGTCCCGAGCCACTGACTGCCTTCTGCTTTTTCAGTGGAATTATTACGAGTTCCTGGGAGCTTTAGTGGCGGAAGAGGAAACTGCCTTGTCTTTATCCTTCGCGACCGATGCTGTCGCGTGTTACTGGAGGTAGTGAGCGGAATTCATTTGACGACTCAATTCCCACGTTACTAAAGCTTCCTTCGCTTCTCCGCTCCACGGTTTGTGAAGCTCCGCGACGGACCTTTTTTTGTGAAGTTGGGATGTTTCCGGAATCTCGCCGCTGTATATAGCGTCTACACACGTCAGGGATGCGAATTTTTTCCGGTAGGTTGTTTGGATTTTTGTTCTCTGCATGGGATCCGACAGCGGTAGTGAGAGAAAGAAAAGGTAGTTGGGAGTGAGAGAGGAGCTGTGCGACCGTACTTCCGTGGAATTTACGCCTCTTTGTCCATTATGGAAGCCCATACACGTCAGGATGCTCCTTCAGAGACATCGCAGCATTTTACGCTCAACGGTGAACATGATCCTCAAGGAGAGGGGGAGCTGAGTACGATAGAGGAAGCGCTGGAAGCTTTCCGAACCCGTGGCACATTTGCCATTGTAGTGGTACGTGCGTATTATGGGAAGTGATGGCCATTTTATTCAGTTCCAAGGGTGAATCGTGTTCAACAGGATGATTTCGATCGGGAGAATGAGGGCGACTTGATCATGCCCTCGGAACTTGCTACGAAAGAGGTAAGCAGCTGACATCATGTCGTTGATGAAGTTGGTGAGTGACGCGTACACAATGCAGTCTTTGGCAATGATGGTTCGAGAATGCACCGGTCTCATTTGCTGCTCAGTGACGGCGGAACGGTAAGTGAAGAATGGCGTAACTTGTCTTCAGGAAGTTTTGCTATGTTCATTGTAATGATGCCGTTTTCAGGGCGTCAGAGCTGAATCTACCTCCCATGGTACCTAGCAATACTGATCCTCATCGTACAGCATTCACTGTCTCTGTGGACTACAAGTATGCTTGACAGCTGCGTGTTAGTTTCTTCCGATCCAAACGCTTTAACGATACGTGAATTTCAGGCACAACACCACAACTGGAATCTCGGCTCATGATCGTGCCACTACGATAAAGGCTCTTGGCGGAGCTCACACATCCCCTGGACAATCTCCCGTAGTTTCCTCGGATTTCACCAGACCTGGTCATGTTTTCCCACTTGTTTATAGAGAAGGAGGAGTACTCGTGAGTGAGACGTGGAAGTACTAAGGAGGGTGCTGTGTTTGCAATTCTTTCGTGATGATGTACCGCAGGTACGAGGCGGACACACGGAAGCAGCCGTAGATCTGGCCATAGCCGCAGGCTATTATCCATCTGGTGAGAAAAAAGAAAACATGGACTTGGTATCTGGCTTGTCACAGCATTGTTCTCCGGACGAAATGCAGGATATCTATGCGAAATCCAAGAACCTGACGGAACTATGTCTCGACTACCTCAACTTATTCAACGGTCCCGCCAGTTGAAACTGCCGCTAATCTCCATTGCAGACTTAATCAAATACAGGTTTGTTGTCATACGCTAGGTAGTGGGATCTAATAATGTAATGTTTCCCACTCTTTGCCAACTACAGGTGCGCCTCCGAACTTACCGTGTTGCAAGCTGGAGTTAATACTGATAGATGGGAAGATTCTGCTGATCCAACGATAGAGATAAAACATGATATTCATTTCTTCAAAGCGGCATTCGATGAAGTGTATCATGAAGTTGATGTCGTACTCGCAAGCAATAAAGGTGTAACCTGGGACGGGGAATCTCGCCGTGAGTTCGCCATTGCCGATATGCCTACACTTTATGTCCATGATGAGAGTTTGTATTCTGGCTCATCTGGGGCCGGGCTGCAAGTCCTAGAGAAGATGCGACGAAAACCAGTTGAAAGGATTTCAAAGATGGATAAAAAAGCTCTTTTAGATGGCTACGTGCTTATTGTGGGCTTTATGGTTATTCACAGACCTCATTCGGCAGAAGTTGCCTGTATCCAGAGAGGTTCCAAGCCCAAGCATTGCGCAAAGTTCACATCATGCAGCCCACCCTCTGCTTACGATACTGATCCTCCGAAAGTGCTTCGTCGGCTTACCGAACGTCCATTATGGAATTGTCCGGGTATTTCGTCTGTACTGACGGACAAGAAAACCGCAGAATGTTGGCATAGCATAGTCCTTTGCTGTGCTCACTATGGTTTGCTATTGCCCCGTCTTACCGTAGCCTTGCAGTGCTGGACTATTGACAATAGTAAGCTTGCCATGCCGGTGCCAGCGCTCTGGCGAATGCTCTCTCCGAGGAGTGATAGCCAAGGAAACGATAAGGGTGTCGAGCTGTTTCCCGTTTCCCTTGCGGAAGTGGACCTATGCGAGAGGTGAAATTTGCCACCTCGGACCTTTGCTCCAAATTGACGCCTAGCGAATCTGGATGAACTCACTGGACTGATGAACTGCTCTTGCAACCAAATTGCCTAGGAGGGCAACAGTGCTGCTTTCTGTGAGGCATTGGCTAAGTTAGACTGGTCATTCCGAATGGCCCTTTTCGAAGTCAATTTCGGTTTCTTGAGTTATAGTGCTCAGCAGCGTGTGTTTGAACCCTCCGTCGTGCTTAGCCAAAGTCGGAACGGTTTGAGTTGAATCGGTTGATTTCTACTCCGGAAAGAATTCATCAGCGAGCCCTTGTTATAAGAAATCAAAGACTTCGGCAACAACAAAAAATACGTACCACATCATGATAGTTCCAGCACAACAACGGTGGTATCCAATCTTCATGAATTCTTGTCCCTGCCACACAAGCATCGGTAATTTAAACTTCCCACGCGCAAGGAGCGGAATAGTGTTGAGTGCTCATCCAGTACCACTATTACTGTGTGTTCCATGGACCGTGATTCCTCTCTCCTCCTCATTGGGCCCCCTCATAACCCCCCGTAAGGGTTCCATAATGCAGTACCAGTGCATGAGAATCGAAAGATTTGTTGTTATGACGTCTCCAGTACTATAGATACTAGCACTTTTACGTCTTTTCTCTCTCTCTCTCACTCTCTATCTGTCTTTATTATTATTTACCTAGTAGTAAGTAAGGGGACGCATGGGAGCATCAAAATGCCGTGTGAGTGCCCCGCTACGAAATTCGGCCAGGGCTATAATGAGTGGATCCAAAACAATATGCAAGACTGCATCTATACGCCACTAGATATGGCAGCTTTTGTCATTGGGATGTCTTCATTGGCCTTCTGGATATGCTGTCAGGCCCCACAATTCATCAAGAACTGGCGGAATGGAACAGCCGAGGTGAGTCCGTCCTGTCTTTTTCTTGACCTTGTATGCAAGTCTACAGGCATGACTGATGCAGGCTCTGTCCCTCTGGTTCTTACTGGAGTGGCTAGGAGGAGATGTATCGAACATGGTGGGCACCATATTGACGCGGCAAGTGCCGACACAGGTCAGTGAATGCAAGGAGGAGGATTGTTCCCTGTGTGTTATTCACCTCCCTACGCTCTATGATGCAGACTTACACGGCCATTTTATTTGTAGTCATGGACATTTGCATATTGAGCCAGTATGCGTTTCTTCATTTTCGAAACAAATGGCGTCGAGAAAAAGCTGAAAAAGAGGGCCTTCTACCCCCTCCCACGGGATACGAAAATACCGAAGAAGGATGCGAGTCCTCCGATACAGAGGAGGAGCTAGCGCAAATCGAGAGAGGGAATTTCGAATTCGACGAGGAGCAATTGTACAAGAGTTCTCGTGCCAACGAGAAGACCGTCAACACAACATGTGAGTACTTACTGGTAGGGTAGGTACCCCCTTTTTTTTCTCCTTCGTCTTTGTTATTGTTGTAACCAGCGGTAGCCGCTACAGCACTACCCACTCTCGTGTTCCTTGTCTTTTTCCTTTTGTTCTTAATCGCTCGTGTTGCTCGATTTTCTCAGCCACGAACTCGACCACGACTGCTGCCACTGCTTCCGGAAAGCCAAGTCGTGGGTCAGGTAGTGCTGGTAGCGACGGCTACGATGACTCTGAACTTGATTATGATGATGGACAAAGTGTAGGTGACATCACTGATTTGTCATCGTACCGTACAGATGGAGAAACGAACGGGCAGCAAGAAGTAAGACTGGAGGCTCCGTTGTTATCAAAAGATGTTGAACAATCAAAACGAACAGAGCCAATGCCCACATCACACGCGGGCACGAATGGCAAATATGTAGCCGGAGCCACAGTGATGATGCTAATGACGATAACAATAGCATACTTGGGGCTCCATCAGACAAGTGGACAAGAAGACGATGGTCTTGATGTGGCTAGGAGTGCGGGAGAGAGCTGGAACCGCCAACTGGATTTGGATAATTGCGATGTTAAAGGTGGAAAACCCACCCCACATGGACGGGACATTGCCGGCAAAGCGCTTGGCTACCTGTCTACTGTTCTGTATTTGAACAGTCGGCTACCTCAGGTAAGAATTCATTATGTCGGCGGGATTTCCTCCCCCTATATTTCTTGCGTACTGTTAAACTCAGGTGTGGAAGAATTACAAGAGGCAAAGCGTAGTGGGATTGTCTTGGCTCATGTTTTTCTGTGCCTTCATGGGCAACTTTACAACAGGTACACCGACGAGAGTCCAGTGCCGTTGGGATTTTTTTAACAGCAATATTGACAAATTGTTTGGCTGCAGTTATCTCCATTGTGATGCGAATTCAGGGGGATTTTGATGGAGATCAGAAGAAAGATTGGAAAGCCGAAGCCCCTTTCTTCCCTGGCGCTGCGGGTACCCTTGTTTTCGACTTTCTCATCATGTTTCAGTACTTTATATACACAAAGAGGGCGAGAAAACGCCGGGAGCGAGTAAGTGTCGAAACAACCTCTGTCGCTTTCCTCTCTTCTTAACATTATTTATGGTCCTTTGCTCTGTCACTTCCAGCGTGCTCTTTTGCGTAAACGCGCGAAGGGACAAATGGGACAGACACCATCAAACCTGCAAGACACTCCCGCACTCGTTGCCAATGCTCCACGAGGAATACATGACATTGTAGAGTCACCTCCTGTCAGAAGAGATGAAGATGTAGACGTTTATGGGACAACCCAGAATGGCAGTTTAGGGACTCATGCCAAAGATGATTCAATGCTTGGCCGGGGCAGGTACTCGGATAAAGCGCACTAGGAGCAATGAAGTTACATAGTTTTTGTATGGAATGCATATTGCTGGCGAACAAATGGCATCTTAGGGTTTCGTTTTCTAAGGAAGTTGTCCCGTGAACGGAAACTAATGTGCCTGTGCTCTGATCTTTGAGTAGACAGTGCGCAGTCCAACAATATACCATAGCAGAAGAAGATCATAGGTCGGTTCATCAGGGTATATGTTGTGCCGCTACCGTTTTGCACATCTGTGTAACGCTTGAACAACAAGTTCAGTATGGTCCGACCATAATGATCATAGGTCGGTTATATGTTGTGGCGTAACGCTTGAACAGGAAGTTCAGTATGGTCCGACCATAGTGGTAGGACTGATTGATTTGTTTCCCTGTGCACGCCCACCGACATTAACTAGTATGTCATGACGGACTGCGTCTGCCGACCGCAAGTCAAAAATGGCCATCATGCCAATACATGGATCCAGGATAATTTCCAGGATTGCGTCTACAACACCGTCGATTTGGCGGCGTTCGTCATCGGAATGTCTTCTCTCGCTTTCTGGATCTGCTGCCAAGCACCTCAGTTCATCAAGAATTGGAGAAACGGAACAGCCGAGGTAAAGACATAGTCACCATTGTAGAAAGGTGTCTGCTGGAACTGGTCGCCAAAGTGCTCACCTTGTGGACTCTGGTGGTGGTATCGCAGGCTCTGTCATTCTGGTTCCTACTGGAGTGGTTAGGAGGAGACTTATCAAACATGATAGGAACTATACTAACACGACAAGTTCCAACACAAGTAAGAGAGTCTGCCATAGGGAGAGTCAACGGCGTTGTGCGCGGGTTCCTTCGAAATACAGCGGTGTTAACCAATCCGGCTATGCATGGTCACATTGTGAATCCCTGTTTCTCGCAGAAATACAGTGCCATCTTATTTGTGGTCATGAATGTTTGCATGCTGACTCAGTACATTTTCCTCCACCTTCGCAACAAATGGAGGAGGCAACGCCTGGAAAAACGGGAGTTACTCGCGAACACTTCCTTGTCGCATGAGGGACAGTTGGAAGCATCCGAGCTTGCCTCCGTTGCTGATCCAGGAGATGTGGAGATGTCAACGAAATATCCTCCCCACACTAGTAGAGAGAAAGAAAGCGATGATAGGTCGTCATCTTCATCTGCGAATACGGGTACGGGAATTTCAACAGTAGCTGGGAAATACACTGCGGGTACCATATCGCTGGCGGCGGTCACTGTGCTGATGGCATCTCATATCTTGGACGAGCAGGGACAGTGGGAGCAAATGGAAACTGAACGACTTTCCTGGGCGAGGTCCCTCAAGCTTGATAATTGTAAAATTCAACATGGGAAGCCGACACCTCACGCTCGCGAACTCGCCGGACAAGTTCTTGGGTATATTTCCAGCACGCTTTACGTCAACAGTCGAATCCCTCAAGTATGTTCACCGAACTGTGCACATGTAGACTGTCACACCCCAAGCCATTGGGTTTGAATTCCAATGCAGGTCTATAGAAACTGTAAACGTGGTAGCGTAGCTGGGTTATCTTGGTTCATGTTTTTCTGTGCGTTCATGGGCAACCTAACCATCGGTAAGTTCCTTGCGATCTAGCAAACCAAGGTAGAGGGAAGCCGGTGCAATGAAGTGCTTTCTTCGAACAATGCAGTAGTTTCAATAATTATGAGGATCCAAGCTGACTTCCAGAATGATAGGATCGACGATTGGAAGGCTGAAGCACCCTTTTTTCCAGGAGCTGCGGGAACTCTAGTCTTCGATTTTGTAATTATCTTCCAGTACATCATTTATGCGCAAAGAGATGAAAGACGAGAAGAAGAAGTACGTGTAGCAAAACGCAGCTGAGTCGTTCGCTAGACGCGAATTATTATCGAACCTCTTCTCTGCAGAATGAACAATCTGATCAACAAGAAATCGAAGAGCAATGGGAACCGTCGATCAACACGGAGAACGTTTCAGGCAACAACAGAGAATGTGAGACTACAGAGCGTCAGGGAATTCGTGTATCAGACAAGCGCAAAGTTGAAGGCACAGGAATTTACGATGATTTCTGATACAAGTGCAGACCAGACCATGATGCGCTCTCACAACCGAAAATGTGCATTTTAATCAGTGGTCATTTCCAGATCTGTAAGGTCATGGCTCAGTTATAACTGATATCGATGTAGCCTCATGTTCGGCTGCTATTAGGCAACTGGTTTATTTCCTTCCCATTTGTAGAATCCTTGGCCTGACTTCCTTCCGAGTTTTCCTTCGGCTACCTGCATTCTTCGCAGAGTCAGGTATGACAATCTCTTCTATTCCGGAGCATCGAGACATTCAAGAGCTTACCATTTGTTCTAGAATGGCTGGAACAAAGAATGATTTTGTATCAGGATATTTAGCGACCCATCCCTGGAATTACCAGCACAGAAGAAAGAGAAATTAGCTGCCCGAAGATGGAGACGATGTTCATTCAAACCGAACCGTACCTTTAAGATCGAAACACAAGTATCCAGTCCAACGTAGTCTGCTAAGGTTAAGGGTCCCATTGGATATCCTGCACCCAATTTCATGGCAGTGTCCACATCTTGTGGAGTGGCGTCGCCACGCTCGACCATAGCAGCAGCCTGAAGGAAGCCAGAGAGGGTAGAGGTAATCCCCACCTAGCTACTAGAATTGGTTTGCTTCACTTACTTCTGCCATGTATGGGACCAATAAGCGGTTCACAATAAACCCAGGAGTATCCTTGCAAGCAACAGGTGACTTTCCAAGACTCTGTAGAATATCATACAGTGGAAGCTATTAGCTCTGAAAGACCGAACCAGTCTCTCTGAGAAATAAACGTACTCGTGCAAAGTCCATCGCTTTCTCAAACACCGCAGAGTCCGTTTTCTCAGTGCGTACCACTTCAACAAGTTTCATTATTTGCACAGGGTTAAAGAAATGAAGTCCTACCAAACTGTGGGGGCGTCCACTGGCTTCATGGAGGTTGGAAAGCTCGAATGAACTTGTGTTCGTAGCCAGTATCGCATCCTCCCGAGCAACTGTGTTCAAGCTATTGAACAACTCCTTCTTAGCATCCAAATCCTCCACAATAGCTTCGACCACCAGATCGCAGTCTCCCAGAGCTCCTTTGTCGGTGGTCATGTTCAGGTTGGCCAAAACACCGTCGATCATTTTGGACTGATCCTCCTGCAATAAAATAACAAGTGCTAGTCAGAAAACTCCAAACGACGCTTGTAAAATGACGAGGAGCGTACTTCCTGCACCTTGCCTTCTTTGACGGCTTTCTTGAATTGCGAGTTGAGCGAAGACGTGATCATCTCCTTGCCTCTGCAGAGTGTGGTGTCCAAAGGTACTGTGATTCTCATGGAACTCGGGACGGCACTTACTTGTCCACCCGGTCTTGGGAACTTTCGACCCCAACTACCTGGAAGCCGCTTTGCGCCGAAGTCTGCGCGATTCCATGTCCCATGAGACCTAACCCCACGACTCCTACGCGTTGGATGTCTCCGTTGCGATGGGGAGTGGAACTGAATTGACGCACGGCTGCCGTGGTGGTCCGCAACAGTGAGAAACAGGTACGAATACGCAACATGATGGTGTTCCTGCCTTTCTTTTCTGTGTGTGTATGTATATATATATATAGAGAGAGAGAGAGAGAGAGAGACGAACAAACATTCAACAAACTACGACTGTATCTTTCCCTGTTTGCCCCGTTCCTTGTGGTTCTGTAGGGTGCGCAAGTCTCACTCTTCCACCGGTCTTAGACCCACACCTCGGCCCGGCAAACCTACCCCTAGGAACGGGGCAAAGCCCAGAACGCCTGGCACCATGTTGCATGCAGCTTTGTTTTAGTAGTCCTGTGATATCTCCTAACTTAGTAGGTCCAAGTGACGCATGGACATGTCTGGCACCGCGGCCAGCAAGCGCCGAAAGTGCGGCAGCCGCCTCGGACAACATGCTACTTACAACCATCTTGATGATTTCGGAGAAAGAGAGAACAATCATGCTAATTCCAACGACGGACATCCGTCAATATAGGTGACCGCATCAAACACCCAATCTGTCAATCCGCCGGCAAGTGCTTCAGCCCCAGGACAAAGTATCCGCCGAACCGCCGCTTCCGCGGCTGCTTGGGGTGGTGGAACCGATGCCAGTGCACCAAGAACTTGGGGGACCTCCAAAACAGCAGCCAGGAGTACTAGCAACTCTCGTAGCAGTGCAAGTGCCAGTCGCTGCGGAAGCTGTTCCGTCAGAAGTGGAAGTGAACGAAGTGCAGATTCTAATCATGCCAGGAACAACTATGACAACATGGTACAGTCAAACTTCGGGCGGATTGACAAGTCGGATCGGCAGCATTGCGGCCGAGGAAGTGAAGTTCTTTGGGCGACGGACAACAATGAGTTTCAGCTTGCGAGGGAAAGGGAATTTGTATGTCACGAAACAACACAGCCACAGGAGAAAAATAGTGCTTCTCCGCCTTGGCGCTCGTTGACCACACTGCATAACTTTATTAAGGACGATAGAGATGCTACGTATCGAGCCCAATGCCTAACCGTAAAATGTCTAGCCGGTCTTGGGTTATCCTTGCGCACCATAGAACGCGTAACAAGTCCGCGGATGCAAACAGTAATTGCGCAAGCAGGCTGGATATCGGGAAAAAGGACTGGCAAATTGTTGGAATCCAATGACCTGGAAAAGAAGGAAATTGAGAAACGCATCCAAGATAGGTATTTATGCCTCCTCTTAGACGATGAAATAGAGGAAACGACCAACAATCAAATATCTGTGTTGCAAGTGTACGCTCTGTCTTTGGATGCCCCAGTTACCCTCAGTGTCCGTTGTCACAGCGATCACTCAACAGTAGAGAGCCTGAGGGCTTGGGTTTTTGAAGAGTTTGAGTTGCTACAGAGTCGATGTCGGGTCTTAGATCAGAATGTGGTGGCACTTGTCACAAGTAATGGGACGCCAGTGGCTGGAGCAGCGCACGCTCTGATAGAAAACAAGTTTACGAGTTGTGAACGAGTTCCGTGTGTAAATCATGGACTCCACCTCGTAGTAGAGAACTTTCTAAATGAGTTAGAGGACGTCGCTATTCTAGCTTCTTCGCTGAAAGGTTGGCTTGAGGGGCACGATTCCGACGTAAAAAAACAGTATTTTGTAGCACATTATGTACCTATCCAACCGCTGTGCTTCGCTCCGACTAGGTGGGGAGGTACTTTGCTGGCCGTATTTACAATATGTTATCATTGGGATTCCATCTATGGAGCTATACAGGAATATCGTTCATCTGAGCGAAAACATGAACGCGATAGAGGCGTCCCGGGGATGCATCACGAGAAAGTGAAGTATCTGGTGCGCGGTGTTTGTTGTATCATGGAAACAGTCCCTCGAGCGATCAGGTACTCACAACAGATAGAGATTACTCCGCAAAGACTGTTCGCCGAGCTGCAAGGCCTCAGGGCCACATTGCTGGACTTTTCTGGGGAAGAATCTCTTTCCAATCTTGTCAGCGGTATTGCCGATTTCAATAGCGCACCAGGAATCACTGAGCTAGGAACGCAACTGAAAGATGCATCCAGGTCCGCCCTTAAGAAGTTCGAAAAATATGTCGATCCGGCTATAGAGGTATTGCGCAAACAGCAGAAATGTTTTGGACCGCTGAAGAAGAATGATTACGGAGATTTTCGCTCTGAATTCAATTTCAGTAGAGCCGTCTGGAACACTTTCATTTACAACGACAGACTGATGCCTCCAAAACGACTCGCCACTAAAGAACAGGCGAAAGATCATTGGAGCGCACAGCTGGAAAGGGCCGAAGCGGGGCATGACGAGGAAATGGAGAGTCTAGCGCAAGTAATGCTGAAATATCTCACTATGACGGTGAGCAACGCGACAGTGGAGCGAGCTTTTTCGCAGGGCAAGAATCGATCGGACGGTCCTCAGGCTTCCCCACTATCCGACGAGCTTACTGAAGGTTTTGTCAATGCCGAAACAAATTCTGAGATCATCGATGACATGGTATACGATTTTGACAAGGAGTTTCGCTGCGTGCCTCCCCGTCGGGCTTCTGCAAGCCACAGCAGATGTCTCGAGGACGAGGAGTGAGCGTTCTATATTTCTAGCGTCGTGAATAACTTGCTGCATAACTCTGGCCCCCTTTTTCTGATTGGGTTGCCACGTCATTACTACCATGGATACAGAGTGATTTAAATGCGAACCTTCGAGGCCCATGCTTCTTCGGAATGTGTTACGCTATTATTATACATACACACATCTACAAAGCCTGATCAACCACACGCTATGGATCACTTGCAAACGTTGCAAGCATATAGCCTCCCTTTTTCCCACACGAAGTTCTTCCGTTGTTCCCACAGAGAACCATCCGGCTAGGAGAAAACGACCCGGAGTCCAGAACGATGATTACTGAGCTTTCATGTGCACCTCCACTCAAATTCTTATTCCGAATTGCTTCTGTGAGACCGACTGTGTCACCTGGTGTGTACAGTATGATGATGCATCTGGGGGCTGTACTGCAGTCTGCGGCAGTGCCTCTGTGAGGTTCTGAAGCTCGCACGCTACCAACACTCAGAGTTGTCCCCTCAACAGATGGAATGTCTATAGTCGTGTTGCCTGTATTTTGCTTTCTCAAGAGTGCAGTCATTATTGTGCGCAACTCTCAGCATCAGGACGGAAATATCATATGGCGTATGTGGGAGTGAACCCCCAGGACTTTGACCACGCGGCAGTGGATGCTCTGGTGGAACACAAGGTCATTGGTCGTTCCCATCCCCTCCGAAGGGTAGCGAAGCTTCTTCGAAAGCAAGAGCCTTCGGAAGCGAATGAGGATGCGTACACCTTGAGAACGGAAATTCGGCATCCTTTCATTCCAAGCCTCATATGGACCATGCTGCAGTTTGTCGTGCCGTACATTGTCAGTCTCTATTCATGTCGATGCTTCTGTTGCCGGAGGCGATCTGCCCCTCCAGGTCACATGCACGTGGAAGTACCCTCGCCTGTGGAATGCTATGAGTGCCTCGGTAAGGGACAGAGCACTCCGTCGTTTCCGGACTTTGACCTCTTTTCCTGGGAGCACGAGAAGAAAGCCACGTTGAGGCACCACTGGTGGTACAAACATCTGAGCACTGATGCTGGCATTAGTGCAGTAACCAACTCTCCAATTTCGCTGTCGATGATCGTGCATAAGAAACGATTCATTCCAATTCGTCCTCCCGGAAGTCGACCGTTGAAGATCCAATCGCCCGTGGAGATTCCGGAAGTTCCGGATCTGGAGCAAGGCACCAGCTTGTGGGACGACGTTTGTGAGTGTCAGGATGGAGTGGGGACTATTATTGTGGTCGTGCTGGTTCCAATATTTTTCATGGTATACGGCCTCTTCTGTATGAGCAGATTTTTCCAGTTCCTGGTGACGGGGATTTTCTTTTCAGTCATCTCACTTTATGTGCTTCTAGGGACGTTGGCGCTACTCCTGGTGTTACACATGCTACAGGTTGTTTTCGCAAGGAATCGCACTCAGCTGGTTGTTATATTGGAAAAAGTGACCCTCGGCAGATTCGAGGAGCGTGTCTTCCAAGTGGGAACAGAGATCCCCGTTACCAATAGTTTGGGATTGTGCAGGGCAATGTGGCTACAACTGCTGCAGGCAAACCCGAACATGCAGCTGAGCGCGTATCTAAGTGCAAATCCAGTGTGGGGACTTTTCGAGAAAGGGATTTCTAAGGAAGACGTGATAGCATCGTGGAAAGAGCTGGTATAAACGGTACTCACTCTGACTCTCAGAACCTTAAGAGTCTGAGACCGAGCGAGCTTGTACCAGGAAGGCGCTTCGCACGGTACAAAGGGGTAGATGCAATAAAACGATTTAAGTTTTTACCGTCACGTAAATAGTTGCGAAAGATTCATGTCGATAGAGCGTAGTTTGAGAGGCCTCTGCTAAAATGGCAACTTGGCAAGTGCGGATACCAAACTTTTTCATACAGTGGAACTCCTATATGTTTGTGTGCCACGAAACGACAGCACCATATGTATGGTGGGTGTAATGCACAATTCACTGGTAGATGCAATGCTTTGCACGCTATCATATCATACAATATGTATACTGTTTAGTACGGGCCGAAGGACCCCTTACGGTACCCGCGTCTGTATATGCGCTATACAGGCCTGTGTTGTTAGTTCTAGGGCTATGAGTAGGTCGTAAGTAAGGGAAATGTACCGCTTTTTCGAGCAACTGAGAGAAACAATCCCTAACTTGGACGAGCTCCAGGATGAGGAATCCAACGCCGAGGACAACCAGGAGCAAAAAGAGCAGGAGGCTCGTCCCATGACGACCACCACTTTATCCTCTCCACACAGGCATCAGCAAGGTTCCGTGGGAGCTTCGGTATCAGCATCCGTGACAAATAGCACGCATGCTCCATCATCACACACAAGTCGTGGTGCACAGGAATCGTCGCAAACTGGTACTAGTACTAGTGAGGAGGAGCAAAAGCAAGAGGAGGACCCCTTCTTGGCAGATTTGGAAGCGGCAGGAGTTCGGTATGACAAGGATCAGCTACGAGCGCCCAAATCGCACCCACCAGCGCCCCAGCAAGTACATGAAGAGCAGACCAAACAGAGAAATGGAGGCACCAATACTCCCGCCGCTGCTCAACCTTGGAGTCCTGCCAAGGAAGCGCATTCCAACCAAGCGACTGGTGCTGCTGGAGTTTCTTCGGCCAGCGCGCCGAACGAGGTCCGAGGCCATGGTTCTGCCGAGGACGATGATTTCTCCACAGCTGTGAGTAGTTGGTTTTCAAAGGTATCTACCCCTTTGAGGAATATAGACAGTCCGAACACGGAAGCCATGCAGCAACGCATTTCCTCGACGTTTCGAAAAGCTTGGAGTAGTATTTCGAATGCGACAAGGTCAGACGGTGCCTCAGAAGAGAACACAGATTTACTATCTTCAACCAACGGAAGGTCTCAAAGTTCCTCTCATGGAAAGGAAGAAGACGCAGAAGTTGTCTCTGGCTCCAGTTTGGGTCTTGGAGCTTCTGGCATGCATGGAAGACACCCTGGCGATTCCTGCCTTGCCAACACTATGTGGGCTTGTTGGCCTGTCTACTCGAAATTACAGCGAGGCTACAAGTCTTGCGTAGATAATACAAAGTGTGGATGTCTGATCCAAGTGCTTGTTAGGGCCGTCATTTGTCTCGTCACATCTACAGTTTGGGTTTTCACACAATGCTTCAAATCCTTTTGCCCGACTCCCCTAGTGGAAAGAGTAGAGGCTGCTTGTTCATACCTATCCGAGAAGGTCTGGACAATCTCTGTTAAACAAGGTATCGCCATTCTTTTTCTGGTGGCTCTCGCAATGCTCATATGGCTAACGTATGAAAGCTTATGGACAGTGGATGCGGGTTTGCCGAGGATGAAGATATCCAGAGCACCTCCCGCCGGTGATTGACTTTCTCTGAATCAAGTAAAACAGTAGGTGGTATTGAAAAATGATAAGCAGTAGAACTACCGCGACAATGGCCTTTTCCTCAAGAAACCGGTCGGGACAAGCCGCGTCGATTTCATTTCTCTTGAACTGCCATTTGATCCTGTTGGTGGTGTTTGTAGGGAAGAGAAGTCCGAAAACACTTTTTATAGTGAAGAGCAGTCCGAAAACACTATTTATAGTGAAGAGGAATGCGGAAACACTATTATTTATGAAGAGGAATCCGAAAACACTAGAAGCTACCTATTTGTAGTATAATTCACAAATCCTTCGTACGAGGTACAAGGTGTTGAACAAATTGAGTGCAAAACATCCTCGACACCAACCGTCTATGTGTTTTATTTGTTTCTGCACGCTGGTTGCTGTTGGGTAGCTAATATCAATAGAATTATTGGAGTTCGAATTTTGCCCCGTTTCGCTGCGATCCGGTGTGAAACTACAATGATATGAGAGTCCTTAGACTGAACAAATGACCTATCTTCGACGAATTTGACAGCGAAAGGTTCAACCATTGGCTAACTGGTATTAATAGCATTGGATTTCCAAATGGGGTAGGCCTCTGACATGCTGAAACGCATCGCTGGTAAGGGTAGGTTGACTGCAACCCCTCATATCCAGTTTCCGCAACTGTGTTAACCGACCAATATGCCTAAAGGCACCGTCCGTAACGGTAGATTGATTGCAATCTCTCATATTTAATGTCCGCAACTGAGACAAGTGAGCAATGTTACGGAACGCATCATCTGTAATTGAGGTTTGGTTACATAGCTGCATATCCAAGGTTTGCAGCTGAGATAGTCGCGCCACGTGAGCAAATGCACAGTCTGTGATAGTCGGTTGCCTGCACAATCTCATATCCAACGTTTTTAACTGGGACATGTGGCCAATATGTCGAAACGCTTCATCAGTAATTGTAGATTGACTACACCACCTGATGTGCAACCGCTGCAACTGCGACAATTGTCCAATGTGGCGAAATGCCATATCTGTAATGGTGGTTTGATTACACCATTGTATATCCAATGTCTGCAGCTGATGGAATTGCGACAAATTGCGAATATGTTCAAATGCTCTATCACTAATGGTAGTTTGATTGCACCCTTCCATATTCAACATCGCCAAATTAGAAAGTCGACCGATTTCTTGAAATGCTTGATTCGAAACCTCCTCTTGATTACAATGAGCAATGTCCAGTCTGCGCAGTACCGGAATTCGGGAAATGTGTTCAAAAGCATCATCTTTAATTGTAGTTTGATTGCATACTCGCATATCCAACGTTTGCAAGTGAGATAATTTGGCAATATACCTGAAGGCATCAGACTTGATAGTGGGCTGATTGCATACTCTAATTCCGAGGTTGTCCAACTGGGACGCTCTACCGACGTGTCTAAAAGCGCCATCGGATATGCTCGATTGATTGCATTGCCACATGTTAAGTGTACGCAACCTGGGTAATTGCGCTATATGCTGGAAAGCAGCATTCGAAATTGCATGTTGATTGCATCCCTTCATGTTGAGTTTCTCCAATTCAGACAAATGGCTGATATATCGGAATCCATTATCCGTGATAGTGGGTTGATTACAATGAGACAAATCCAGCGTTTGTATCGGCGCCAATGGAATTGCATCAACAATATATCGGATCGCCTGATCTGTAATAGTAGACTGATTGCACATATCAACTGCCAACACTTGCAAGTCAGATAGCTGCCCAATATGTTGAAACGCAGCATCTGTAATGGTTGACTGACTGCAGCCCGACATGCTAAGTGTTTGAAGCTGGGATAATCGACTGATATGTCGAAACGCATTGTCCGTCACCGTCGACTGATTACAACCTGACATCTTCAGTGTTCGAAGTAGGCTTAATTGACCGATATGCCGAAAGGCATCGTCTGAGATACTTAAGCTATTACACATGCTCATATCCAGGCTCCTTAGTCGTGCCAGCTGATGCATGTGGCCAAAGGCGCGGTTTGTAATACCAGGCATATTGCAACACCGCACATCTAACACATCAAAATCACCCCAAGAGCAGATTGCTTTAAACAGATTATTTATTATTGATTCTCCCGACACCTGGATCATATCTAGTTTGCTCCTGTGGGCTTCATGAACAATGTGCTCCGTCAATTGCCCGGGTAGGGAGACGGTATCCGGAACGCTGAACCAATCTCGGTGAGCTTTGAGCTGCGTTAAACCCATTCCATTGTACGTGTGGCTGAAGAAAAACTTTATGCAGTCTAGGGAGGGGATTAGACAAGCAGCGTGAATGGGCTGCAAGCCATATGAAGTCTGTGCCGTCAGGTCCACGTCGGATGGAAGTTGTTCCAGGCAACGAACATTGCCACTTAATGCGGAAACAAACGCCAAATTCTCCCCTTGACCTGCCTGCTCATGCACATCCACTGAGTGCCGATCCATGAGATATCTCATAAATTCAGCACGACCATTCAATGCCCCCAGGAACAACAGAGGGTATTGACCTGCTTCCGTTGTCAGCGATACGGTTGCATTCAGTCTCCTCAGCGCGTTCTCTGTCACACGTTTGGAACCATATTTCGAGGCTACAAAGACGCTACCCATTGTCAATCGTGACTCTCGTCCAACGACATTTACTTTTCCCTCGGCATCCAAACTCAAATCTCTCCACTGCAATACTTCGAGACAGTCTGCGCTATCATGCTTCAAACACAAATCAAAGCAAGAGTCACAAAGATACACTAGACTCTCCTGCGTACGCTGTAGCAAAAGCTCCAGTATGTTCCGCTGATCGAATTGGACAGCTTCTTCAATCATATCATTACTGACATGTTCATGGGAGTCAAGAATATGCTTTACACATTTAAGATGCCCTGATCGTACGGTCGCGCGAAGCGGGCCAAAGGTCAGGCTAACATCGTCCTGGAGGTTTACGTTGGCTTGTTCAAGGGCATCCATGCATTGGACCCTCCCCAAACTACAGGCTAGTACGTAGGGAGTAAGTACAGTATTCACGGTCATACATCCTGCCATCTCAGTCCAATATGCACGGTCTTGAGAGGTTAACGTGGCGACTTCCCGGAGCATGCGTCTTACAGTCTGATAAGTTTGACACTCATCAACCATCGCACCGCACACATACAACGGTAATATCATATACGGCACGTCTAAGACAACCGCAATCCACACAGGGGAGTAATAAAGAGCATTTCTCCCTCTTGAAAACCGCAAGCTTGTGTCCTTTCCTTCATCATTCAGGTCCCACAAGTGTTCAACATCCTGCTCGTTTAGTGCTTCCAACAGGCCGTTCCAACAGCCTAGTTGCTGGCTCGCAGCTTCCACTCGGTCACTTGGATTCAATGCCACCCACCAGGCCTCATCCGAGATGCGTTGATGGATACCCTCAATCATACCATCACACCATACCAAGAGCAGCGAGACGCACTGGTGATGTTTATAGTCCGTTGCCGCTCTTATAGATTCTTTCTTTACGCACTCAGGAATTGGGCTATCCGAGCATAGGACATCAGTAAGCAACAAACGCAAGCAGTTAGCAAAGCCATTGTACGAGGCTATAAAAATAGCCGACCATGGAAATTCCTCCACCTCATCAAAATTAGTTGTTAGGTTGCTCAATATAGCCCTACAGCAATCAAACCGTTGCCCTCTCACAGCTCCGGCAAGTGCAACTTGATTTAATTCTACGCCGGGTGCATGTGATCTAACCCAGTAAATGAGACGAAGGCTGCCCGTTACACCTGCAGCAAAGGTCAGTGACCGGAAGTTGGTAGCTGACCTGCGTGAAATATCCTCAAGTGATATCATCTCCAATGTAGCAGGCTCTAACTCGAGCAAAAGCTCCATAAACCGGTGAGGCCCACGACCATCCGGCTCTTCGTCGCCGTCCCACAAGCAGTCGTGTAGATACGGAAGCCAAGATCCGGCCAAGTTGGGCCAGTGACGTTCGCTAACTATACTGACGAGAAACTTTAGGAACCGGTCCCCTTTTCTGGAAACGTCGTCAATAAGCTGTCTCTTTTCATCATCACTAGCGGAGAGAAATTTGGAGGATTTGTGAAGGGCCAAAAAGTACTCCCAATAGGAACTGTGGATGAATTCATAGGGTTGGTTCAAATCACCACTGCTGGATACAATCTGGAGCAAGCCCACTTCCTCGAAAAATTCACTAGCCCCTCGAATGCCTCTAAATGGTCCCTGGAACTCCTCTCGGTACCTCTCAAAAATCTCTCGTAGCACTTTCAAGGGGACATGTCTATCCGAATGATGCTCGATTTCAGGTCGCGCCGCTAACTCCTCAAAAATCTTTCTGGGAACCTCACCAGGATCCTCCGCGGGAGAAAACACGAATGATCTACGCCATTTATCCAGTAAATGCTCTACCGTTCTACTATATATTGGAGCAATGCGGATATCTTTGAATGTCGGTTCAGGACATTTCCGTTGGTCCTCCAAACATGCAGAGCAAATAGCTTGCAACATAGTGGGATTGGCACTCAAGCTTCCTAGGGGATCACTGAGTCGAAATGCAAGCTGCACTGTTCGACACAGCCGCATTCGATCTTTTCTCTCGACATAACACTGTTCTACAAACCGCTTACGTGCATCAGATTTCAGACCCTCTACCTGGACAAGGCGACTAACATATTGGTTAACTACAGGTGATCCTTCCGGATCTTGCACTGCCACATGACTGGAGAAACGCGAAGATAAAAAGACACTTTTCCCCATCTGACACAGTACATCAAATACCTTGCTACCCAAGGAGCCTGGAACAAACAGATTATCCCCTACTACAACAGAACGCTGTCGCTTTGGTTCTGCAAGTGTCGCAAAATGCGATCTGCTTCATCTGGGGTTATTTTCACGGACCCGCTGGTCTCACCAAAGCTGGTTTTCATTAATTTCATGTAGCTCATAGATAGAAGACTTGCAAGGGCGCTGTGTCCGTCAGTCTCTTCAATATACATCAAGTGGTAAAGCTGGATGAATATTACCCACGAAAAGTTATCCCTCAGTTTTTCTCCAATATGATTTGCACCAGAGGACCATAATTGCGCAAAACATTTGAAAAGAGTCGTCTTACCTACACCTGCAGGCCCTTCAAACAGGTGCCACAGGTTTCCAGGAGGAAGCAACTGTGCCGCTTCAACGTCATTGCCATTGTTCTTCGGTGCGTCGACATGCAGCGTTAGAGTCTGATAACACTCGCTTAACGCCGTTCCTACACCCGGAGAATGTGATGCGCAGTTGAACAAACTAGCCAGTGTCCAACTCTGGTAGAGCGTATGTAAGCAATCGCGTTTGTGCAACGGCGGTAGGCCGGTCCAGTCCAAAGCCACATTCGATTTAATAGGACCAAGCGTTAATGTTCGGTGGTGTTCTATCCCGTAATGAAGATTCTCAGTGCAAATGAGTTCGAAATTGAAGCGAACCAAACATGTGTCTCCAATGTTGCGATTATATAGGGTTGCCTCAGTTGGACGAACGCTTCTCTCGTGCGAAGAGCCAACCAGTTGGTTTACACAGATGCGACTGCTATCCGGCCCATGACTAAATTCAATTGGACTGCTTTCGCAGAGGACCACAAACACATTGGAGAATGAGAACAAGCCTTCCCAGAAACACTGCTCACCGGCCTTCCATGTCAAGCCGGATTCTTCTGACGCAAGACTGGTGTTTACGCTGTTAATTTGAGGGAGATTTAGCCATGCCTGCGGAACCCCAATTGAACGAATGACATCCTGACGATTTTGGTCGCTACACCAGAGACGTAGCCGTTCACGATATTCGGCCGCCTTGAGCAAACGTTGATCCCATGAAGATACATGTAATTCGCACGACAGGCAGTCAGTAAGCTGAGGAAGCCTATTACTGGGAACAGTAGCCTTCATACAAAATCTGTTGAATACACCTTCAGTGGAAGCTCTAAGCAATGCGCCAGCAGTTAAGCGGAATCCATAATTGGTTTGCCTGAACTCGGAAAGCTTGAGCGGTTCGAAACTCCGCTGTTCACGCCGTCGATCCACTTGGTCGGTCGCTCCTGCCGTGAATTCGACAGGACATGCAACGTTTGGCTCCACTTTAATAAGTGAAAGATCAATATTCTCTTCCCCAATCAGGTCTATCCAAGCGGTCTCCATATCGCTCCATGTGATATCCACCGGCACATAATCAGGGTCTACGGAATGCGCTCCAAACCCTGCCTCTACAGACAAAGGAGGACATGCCAGTCTTACAATCTGACGGTAGCTTTCAGAACGAGCGATCATATCGCACCATTCTCTGAAGACGTTACGTTTTAGATTGAGGTATGCATGCACCTCAAGGTGGGTCGGATCGAGCGTCCTGCCCAAACAGAAAAAGGCCTGAATCCACTCTCCCCGCTGGATCACAAATTGGTGATCGATGAGCCACTCATTTGGAACTGCTCCACTTTGATCGGCATTGTCACTGCTTGTACGTTGCAACACTGTCGCGAAGGAAGAAGCCAAATATCGCAAGCGAAGGGTCAGCGGGTGCCGACGGATCCCGGGGCAAATATGCCTAACACGGGCACTGTTCGTATGAAAATACGACAACAACGATTCGTAAACATTCTGCTGCTCATGTTGGATAACTAGCAGCTGTAAATTCATTTCAAGGTAAAAATGGAACCGGTCTGGACGGTGAGTAGTTGATTCCGGCAAAGCGTATGTTGTGGAATCCAACCCCAGCTCCTTGGAAACACGAAACGAGAAGGGCCTCCTTTTGCGATAGTGGTAAGTCTTCATATATTCCCATAAACACCTGATGAGTCCCATTACGCTGCTCGCTAGGATCGCTATCACAACTCCTTCCATCCACTGAGGCATAGCCGACGTTGCAAACAGATTCCGTGGGTGAGCTTCTTCGTCGAGAAATGAAAACGGTGACGGCCGATGCATCGCAGCCCCACTTGTTTCTTCCAACTGCCTACGCGTCTGCATGTTAGTATCTACATCTTTAAGATAAATTGACTGCCTCAGAAAAAGTGTACCGGGTGTGTACTTTGAAGAACGTCCCTGGACCTCTTGATCCTCTCCCCAGCTCCCCGCTGCTGCCCCCTCCAACTCGTCGTTCTCTTCGGGTGGAGACACTGCAGAAACCGGGGACCATAGCAAATACAGCAGCATTATGGTTACCCATTTGAGTTTCGATGCTCCCATCATTGCGGCGCACTCGCTGGTTGAAAAACTTTGATGGCAAGACACGCGTCCTCCTGTTTCGGTTACGTTTGGTGAAGTCCACAGGCTATCGATGCGCCTTGTCCCTTTTCGTGCAATGGTTGGCTCTATTTTTGCAGTTCAGATGCGAGGTTAGAGTACGCTCTTCCGGGCCCACCTCCCAAACGGGTTATTTGCGATGCGAAGACGGTGGTCGTGCGTCTATTCCTGTAACCGAATGACCTGAAGAGTGCTTCTTGAACACGCGCACACGATAGGAGCCTTTTCCACGAGAAACACGTTATTCCACTTGAAGAAAAGTGTGATATTGCATCTTCTATATGCCGGCGCACGCATTTCAGCCAAAACATTCCATGGGGTATTACCTTCGTAGGATACCAGATACTTGCCAGTGATGAGTTGTCAGTTAAGTTCTCAACTCCGCTGCACAAGCCGCTGCCGAAGGCCAGTTGTAATCACGAAAGGAGTCATCAACCACGTCGAAACAACGATAAGTATATTCTGCACTCGATGAACACTGCGCGTATCGAGCTCCTAAAATCCATTCAGTACGATAGCGGATTGAGCCTGTCGCCTTCCTCGAGACGCTCGCAGTGTCTCACCCTTGAGATTCCTCTGAACATACTGGAAAGTGGACCCAAGAAAGTGTGCTATACTTTTTGGTGCTCCAACAAGAAAAGACAAAAGGTAGAGCTGGTCCATTTGTCCTAGAGTATAGTTATCAATGCTCCACTGATGCTCTGAGAACTCGAGTTGATTCCGTCGGAGAACACTTACCAGTCGATCTGATACACTTTCCAACCAGGAAAGATCCATGTCACGGCTCTTTGCATCTCGGTTATGAGTCTGACAGTATGAGTAAAGTTGCTGTATGGATTCTAACGCCAACATCTTGGCCCATTCAAATTGGCTCCTCGAGGAGGCTCCCCGTGTTGGCCGCGGCGGAGGCCCTACTCGTCTAATCATGTCCTGAGTGACCACTTGCTGAACAAAGCGTACATCATGAATATCCATCGCATGCCTCTCCACATCTTCCTGCTGCTCTTCATCATACGGGGAATCGTAATCCGTAATTCCTGGAGTAAACGACAGTTCCCCACTTGCATGAAGTTCCCATGCAATGTGTTCATCCGAGAGTCGACCTTCAGAGGAAAGCCGAATCGAACAGGACGAAGGACCAGATTCCGGCCGACTCGTGTCGGTGTGGGCATGGGTCTCCTTGGAAAGAGTCTGTGGGAGCGCGAGTTCCCTCCGAAGACCTTGCAAAAAAGTCGCCGGAGAGCATTTCCTCGACATCCTGCGTGTTCGTGGTGGCATTTTCCACTATCCACTGCGCATCTACAGTATCTCATCAACGATGAACGACGAGAGCATCCACGCTAACAATGTGTGGATGCGTCTCATAGTAACTACGTACACAACCGAGGAAGTGTGAAGTTGAGTTTCAGTCGAACCTTTTGACGTAAGAATTACAGTAAACCCTAAGTTCAGCAGCATGGGGGGCACATGATGGCTATTTCCGTACTTCCATTTTGCGCTTGTTGATTTACCCTGCGAAGAATTGACCGAAGGTCTTCCGGTTCCCAGCCAGTGAAAATGGCTTCGTCTCCTCTCTGGCCTTACAATGTACAACGTGTACACGTATGTATTGGTATTGCGCCTATCGGAAGACGTGTCTGTTACAGGCTACGCTACGCCGTGTGAGGGGTGAACCCTCCCCGGAACCGGTCCAGCATCTTCACGTTGTGGCGCATCAACCAGTGTAAGTCATCTCCTACAACTTGGAGGCTGGAAGTTCGGTTACAAACCTGGAGTAGTACTGGTAGGAGCAACACTAATACACACAGTATACTCAAATCGTCAGCGCCACGAGCATACATCGGTAAAAAGATGAGCGGTGTGTAATCAATATAATTTGCAAAAATGGATCAGCACACTGTCGAGCCGCCTGAATACGGGCACACACAAAGAGTGCCACAGACTACAAATTCTTGTGGACGAAGCCATTGCTGAAAGCGCAAGTGCCCGAGGATAAGACTCCTGATACGCCAGTGGGTGTGGAACTACCAGGACACCCTCGTCATCCACGAGACAATTAGAGCTTACCGGGATTACACCCCACTCCCCTAACATGTACAGTGTAGGTTGTCGGCGCCTCTTCTCTGAGGAAGCGGGCAATTCCACACGCTTTGGACCCTGGTCAACACTTCCGCTTTCGGCGTCTCTTCGCGCTCTGCGTCTCAATTCAATTGCATCTTGAACCATGCATTCAATGCAAGTATACTTGCTCTGTCCAAGAGCATACCGAATGACCCACACAACTCACGATCTGGGTCACTCTTTTCGACATGCACCATGACGGAATCTATTTACAGTATGAGGATGGTGAAACGAAGTCCGTGTTCTGACTTAAAGTAAAGGTGTAACACCGTCATCTGTGTAGCCATCTCGCGCTTCCAGCCATGAAACATTGACGTCTTTGTAGCATGGATGGGATAGGCTCTGATTGAGCCGGGCTAGCCAAAAGGGATCCCTGTTTTGTGACCAGAACGCCACAACCTCTTCTGCACTGTAGAGAATTTCAGCTGGCTGGTTGATTGACATCATCCAGCTAGATGCGGTTGTGGAACTCCCAGGTCTTTCCTTTGAAGTACACCCTCTCGTGGAGTCTGCTCTTTTCTCCCGTGAAAGGACTCAATGCTTCAGACGTTCTCCGTGACGCTTGAGTCTAGAATTCCCGTCAAGCAAACCTAATTTGAGAGCTGCCGTCTTGTTCCCTTCCCGAATTACTTCCATTATATGGTTAATGTCTACTTGGTCTTTGGGTGAGGCCGCTTTCACCGGGTAGACAACGTTTCTTGAGAGACGTTATACTCAACTTCGCAAGAGCTCTTAAGCCATCCAGGAGAAGACACATTCTACGGTCGGCATACATAGCTTGTGTGGGAGTCTTATCCACCCCGTTTCTCATGTGAGAAAACGTGTTTTCCACTGAGATGGTTGTAAACGCCCTGGCTCTTAAGTTCGCGTACTCCAGCCTCCCGTCCCTTGACGTCCCCATGAAGGTCAACTTAAACTCATACGGTACGATTCCAGTGACCGTCGTATAATAGCCCCCTTCAATGGACGAGCAGATGAAGGACCTCGGCCCAAGCGCAAGACTGGTGATAAGTGGACATCTCAGTTCCAGCTTGTGCAGGAATTCGTAGAGATACACGTATTCTTCAGTAAGAGCTGCCCTAAGTATGCATACGGAACTTCCTCGAGATTACCGAATGGCAAGATATTATCAGTCTCTCTTCATTGATGACGATACTGTGCATCAACCTTCACTACCCGTAGTGTAACTCCTGTGTTGGCGTACCTCTTTCGGAGACCTCAAACGTGATCCGGATTTCCAGGATCACATTGTCGTCGAAGACACCTTATTACAATACTTTGCAACCCTGTAAATAAGCGCTTAGTCGATATTAAATTTTAGATGCATTGAGGCGCAAATTGCAGAAGAGTGCGCAGGGGACTCGCTCTACGTGCCTTAGGACAAAGGAAATGGCCCTAAACCCTTCTCTATGGTAACAAAAAAAATACTCACTTTAAGCCTAAGGCAATAGCATACCATATACGAGGCATTAATTGGTGACCAAACAACCCCCGATGGTAACTGCTACTATATAAGCTCGTCATCGGGCATTGCGGCATTTTGGGCTCGTCATCGAGTTGTCAACGAGTCGTCATGAGGAATGATGGAAATTGGAGCTTTGCCAGCGTTCTTTGGAGGCGAAAGCAGTGGTACGGAGAGGCAAACGATGAGTAATCGGGCCAACTTTTGGTTGTCATTTCATTGGGGACTGTAGACTATTTGTAGTACATTGTACCCCTTGGCGGCCCGTGGGAATGTGTCATGAGCCATGACTCATGCGCTAAGCGATGCGCTCAGCGCATGACAGTCGTTGAAGAACAACTAACAATCTTTGTAGAACAGACGCCATGCTTTCGCGTAGGGAACGCACTAGTATACCAAGTACAATGATTGGACGGTCCAATTTGGACCGGTGACTTTGTCAAAATTCACGTGAACTAGTGGTGAAATCTTTACTCCATAGAACAACGTCACCACCTCCTTCAAGGCTTCGAAGCGCCAGCGCATCATGCAACGCATTGTGCTTACGTGTACGTTCTTGGTGCTGCTGGGAACAGCATCCTATACTGCAGGTATCGGACCCGCACCAGAACCTGTAGACCAGAGGAGCACGGTCATTGCAGGAAGCGTTCCGTGCATAGAGTGGGTGGCCGACGTATTGACGTTTCGTCTACTCTGTAGCTTCTCTTGGCTTGACTTTTTCGGTCCCGCTGACTTCATTTCTCTTCACGCTAATGAGGCGTTTGATGGTGATGGTGCATATACTGTTGATTTGAGCGGAATTACTTCTTTCCAAGGGATGTTCACTTCGGCAGCGAACGCTGTCACGGAGAGCGTAGCAGTCTCGAGCGTGCACACAGAGAATGGGGCTCTTGCTGCCCATGGTGGTTATATTATGCGCCAAAACCAGAGCTACTACTTCTTGAGTAGTTGCAGCTCCACCGGAGAAATCGGATCTCTGGGGAGTGGTGGAATCTCAGGTGATTACAATAGTTTCGCCAGCATCTCCTGTTGCTATTCTTCAGGGGATATTTCAGGAGAGGGTGCTGGGGGTATCATGGGAGGTTTCGCCGTAGCAGTAGACGTAGGTAGGTGCGATTCCTCCGGAAACATTGGAGGAAAAGGGGCTGGTGGGATTTTAGGGCAGTTCGCCGGATTTGAAGGAGATCAGGATACCGAGGTCCGGTCCGCATCTTCTACGGGGCTCATTCACGGAGAGGGAAGTGGTGGAATCTGCGGAGCTTATGCTGGTCAGGGGACCACTTTGAAGGTCTTAATTTGCCGCTCCTCCGGCAATATTACTGGAAAAGGTTCGGGAGGGTTGCTCGGATCTCATGCTGCGATGGAGGGAGACTGGCTGTCTATTAGCTGGGGATACACTTTGGGTGACGTTTCCGGTGTAGACAGTGGTGGGATTGCTGGAAGGTCTTTCGGGATCGAAACTCGTCTTACAATCTCAATAGAAGAGGTCTATGTTGCGGGTGCCGTTTCAGGGGAAGGAGCTGCTGGAATAACTCCATCAGTTGCATCCCCTACGGTTGTCAAGCATTCAGTTATATCGTCTGGCTCCTTCGTCGGTGACACGAGCAATGTGACGGATGGAGATACACTCTTCACACAGGGCAACACTGTGGGTTTGGACAGTATTCGAGGGAAACTGTATTCAGTCGACGGAGAAGTGGTTTGGGAAACATTCCCCAGCCCGTGGATTGTAGAACCAGGCAAGCTCCCAAGTTTCGGGCCTTTTGGCCCACACCAATGCTTGACCAAGGGCAATGAAGCTACGACTCCGACAATTCTGATCAACAACAGACCCAGCGGAAATGCTAGTCTCCTCCCATGCCCTAATCGCCAAATCCTTGTTTCTATTCTGAGCGACGACGAGTTCGACTCTACCAAAATTAATGCGAGCAGCATTCGAATGGGGAGACAATCACTAGTCGAACAGGAGAAAGGATGCAAAGCGCAATCGACAATGAAAGATAGAGATGTTGACAGAGACGGTAAATCTGACTTTGTGTTTCGCTGCGTTGGAGACACTGGCATGTCCATCAAGAACGACAGTGACAGGTTAGTCGTCACAGGGAACACTGACGCAGGACAAAATTTTGAGACCGATGTCAAGGTGAGAATTATTGGGAGTCAAGCAAGAAGGGAGCAGCTTTATGCACTTGAGAGGAAGTAATCTCTTATATTGTTTGTTACTAACTCATGGTCTCCATTACGTCAGTGGTATTCACTGATCTACCAATACAACACACATGCACCATCGTATACACCCCACGGTGACCAGTACAGTCGATTCATCGTGAAATGATGTTACTGTCCATAGAAAACTTGCACCGACATGATGGTTTTGTGACCAGGATGTCTTCAGTCAGAAGCATATTTGATATGGTGCTAGATGGGTACAGTGTCAGTGTGTGTCAGTGTGTGTCAGTGTGTGTGTGTGTGTGTAGACATGAGCGCGCATCATCACCCTTCGTGTATCCAGGATTCGATTGTAGGTCCATACCGATTGCGCAGATGTATGATGAGCTCAGTTTCTTGGCTTACGATCACGCAACTTGTCAGTTCCTAGAGGACCTAACGACCCGGAATTATACATGTATTGGATCTACCTCTCGCGATTACATCCTGAATGACAGCTTCCTCAGGAGTCCCAGACACCTTCCTTTCGTTGGTCATTTTCCCGTTCATGAGTTGCACGAGCTGCATGAAATCCAAACACGCAGCATCGTGCTTCTTTGTAGCGTCAAGTTTTTCGCCTCGGCGCACGGTACAAAGGGATAGATGCAATAAAACGATTTTACTTCCTACTGTCACGTAAATAGTTGCGAAAGATTCATGTCGACATAGCGTGGCTCTGACACCCGGTGCGTAGTTTGAGAGGACTCTGCTAATGCTAATGGCAAGTGCGGATGCCGTACCCAGCATACAGTGAGTACAATACCCTGCTGTACTGGCCGAAGCATATGTTGTAACTTTCATATGTTTGTGTGCCACAAACGACAGGGCTATATTTATGGTGAATGTACAAATCACCGTATCGATGCTAGCTACAATGCGTTACAAGCTATACTGCTGAGGTCGTGAACACTTGACTTCTTGGCTACTACTTGTACCAATACTGTGTCAAATCAAGCATGAGTGACTACAGGACTTCACTACCTAGTATTGATAACATTCCCACCCGTTTGTTCAAGAGTATCTAATGCGGGTTTTGATGCTGCGATGTAGTATGCTTGTATCCGAAGCGCCTTCCTGGTAGCTCGGTCTGAAGGTTCTGAGAGTCAGGGGTTCACTCCCACATACGCCATGTGATATTTCCGTCCTGATGCTGAAAGTTGCGCACAACAATGACTGCATTCTTGAGAAAGCAAAACACAGGCAACACGACTATAGATATTCCATCTGTTGAGGGGACAACTCTGAGTGTTGGTAGCGTGCGAGCTTCGGGACCTCACAGAGGCACTGCCGCAGTACAGTCAGATGCATCATCATACTGTACACACCAGGTGGCACAGTCGGTCTCACAGAATCAATGCGGAACAGGAATTTGAGTGGAGGTGCACGTGAAAGCTCGGGAAGACAAGTAATCATCGTTCTGGACTCCGGGTCGTTTTCTCCTACAGTGTAGTCGGATAGTCCTCTGTGGGAACAACGGAAGAACTTATTGTGGGAAAAAGGGAGGCTATATGCTTGCAACGTTTGCAAGTGATCCATAGCATGTGGTTGATCAGGCTTTGTAGATGTGTGTATGTATAATAATAGCGTAACTCATTCCGAAGAAGCATGTTACACGTTAGGGCCTCTTGTTCGCTCTATGGTTCGCATTTGAATCATTCTGTATCCATGGTAGTAATGACGTGGCAACCCAATCAGAAAAAGGGGGCCAGAGTTAGGCAGCAAGTCATTTACGACGCTAGAAAGCCGGAGGATTCCGACAGATCAAAACCCTCTTCATGACTCATCTACCTCCTCATCCCATATATGCTTCCAGTGCTCTGTATTAAGGGCGAGGACATAATTACCAACCAAAAACATTTTTTAGAATGGTATGTCCTTCATCTTACCTCCTTCTGGTGCAAACATTGCCCCTTTCAAATATCTCAAGTGAACGTCCAGAATCTTAAGTTTCTCCATATCCTCCATATCCAGCTCAATTTTCAGACTTTGAATGTTTTCATCAATCCGCGCAGGTGTCACACTCTTCGGTATCACAGCAGTGCCACGCTCTATGGCAAAGCGTATCAAAATTTGCGCAGGAGTGCAGTCATGCTTTGTTGCTATAGAAACAATAATATCGTTTTCCAGCAAAATATCATCGGTAGACTCTCTGTAAAAATCGGGTCTATCTGGTGACCCCAAAGGGGCGTATGCGATGACTGCTATCCTATTGTCTTGGCAAAACTTTACCAAGCTCTTCTGCTGTAGATACGGGTGCAATTCGACTTGATTGGCCGCTGGTTGAATTCGAGCATCTTCTAACAGGCTCTTTAGTTTCGGGACGCTCATGTTACTAACTCCAATGTTCCTTAGTCTCCCATTGTCAACCTCTTCTTCTAGAACACGCCAAACAGCCGTCACAGACGACCTCGAATAACCTTTCCTACTTGCAACTGGAGGCGGGAAGGTTGTTGTACCTTTCTCGAGGAAGTAAGGCCAGTGGATTAAGTACAAGTCCAAATACTCGAGCTGCAGATCCTCCAGCGTTTTACCCAGCATTTCCTTCACGTCCACGGGATCACAGTGGGTGACCCAGAGTTTACTCGTAATGAAAAGTTCCTTCCGTGTCACTTCCTTGTTACGAAAGAGCTCCTGTAGCGCTTCCCCAATTTCAGCTTCGTTGCCGTAGACAGCCGCCGCGTCAATATGGCGGTACCCACATCGCACGGCGGAGAGCACCGCCTGGTAGACTTTGCTCTTCTCGGACTTCCATGTGCCTAGGCCAATGCATGGGAGATGTTCCCCCGAATGCAGCTTGAGAGAGGGCTGCTTCATAAAACGATCCGATCCCGGGCCCTGGATCTCGAAGCTGCTGCACATAGGGCATGCAGCCAGACTTCCATGTGACATGGTTACGGAGGGTCCCTCTTTCGGCTCGACAGACACGAGGTCAATCCAACATGAAAGCGAATGTACGGTGAATGAGGTTCTTGAAGCGATTCTCCTTCACAGAGACTTGCGACAACATCGCGAATGGCCAGCGTGGACTGGGTACAACTCAAACCAACGGGTTCGACGAATGGTAACTGCGTTTATTTTGCATCATATACTGCTCCTATCATACCACTGAAAATGGCTGAGTGGAACATTCATTTTGCAATTTATCCGACGGTTCCAGTCCGCTGTGCGCATTGCCCCATCTCGCGAGTTCGGTAATCATCGCTTTGCAGGCACGTTTTCAAGTACTGTGCTACACTTCCGGATCCATAAGTAACCAAAACGCCACCAGAGAGGGTCATAGCAAATACTTTCAGAGTGGGCAAGTTTGCGAAAGCGCGATCCGGAATGGGGCATCGTCAGCAGCTCCATCTGAAATGACGCTCAGTGTCACTAAGCCATCATTGGTAACGGCAGCGTGAGTTCGTCGCTGTATACTGTCAGCAACAGTGTATGCTCAAAACAAAAACTCGGGAATATACTGGAACGCAGTATTAGTTATTGTCAAAATGGTCCATAGCCAATGGGCGCAATTTCAACACAACGGTATTTGGATGACAAGACTCCCTCACACACACAAATGTGACAGATAGCCCACCGGCCGGGAAGTTGACCACATCCTCTTAACGAGGAGCGGTAAGCGCCCGTGTTAAGCAGCGACGGGCCCGCTGTTCCTGCAGCCTTGCTGACATACCCCTTCGCGCAACTTCAGATGACAGCTGTACAAGTGCTCAAAAGGCCTATCCTCAAAATAGCCGCAGGATCTACCTCAGACCTCAAGGTATCCAATAATTCCACAGAACAGAAATTTAATGATAGATTTCTAGTCCTCGTCAGAGTCCATTTCGAGCTATGTCAACGTGGGACGAATATCCCGAGCTGTGAGGCTGCTTCGGCGGCAATGATTTGCATACAAATATGCCAAATCTGGTACATGTTTCGAAACCGAGACTGTTATCGTCTCCGGATTGCAGTCGCTCATTGACAATGCCATCAACTTTGCCAATGATGAAAATCAGTATCCGAAATTGCATTCAGCCATCTGCAATCCCTCAAAGTTGACAAATGCTGAAAACGGAGTAATACCAATACACACTGAAAAATCAAATCAGTTATGGTCTCTTTGGGAGTATCTATTCATCTATAAACATGTCAAGTTTGGTAAATACTGAAGGGCGGTATCTGAAAGCTGGGCACACTCGTCCATATTATTCAGCTCTCTGTGTCAAATGCTAGAGGGGGCAATCCGTTGGTTTTTTGACAACAATAGCTGATACCTAGGGTTGTCAACTTTGAAGAGTGCCGAAAAGGCAATGTCAGTAATAAATTTTTGGTCGCAGAATGCCAAAAATAGCACTTTTACATTCTCCAAATGTTGAAAAGCAGAGTCCGAGCTGATCGATCGACGGCAGTGACTCACATCCAACTTTTACACGGGAAAATGCTGGAGAGCAGAGTCCGAAACGGCCGTCTGGTCGCATTTCGGACTCTGCTCGCAGGAAGACAACTCCAAAATCGGCAAATTCAGTAAATGCTGACAGGCATTCCCCGTAATCGTCATTTCATTGCAGTGATGCATACGACACGCTTCTCAGCGTGGACTGCTCCAACGCGTTTAACTGCATTAAGAGGGAGAAGGTACTGGATGCGGTCCACCAGAAAGTTCCTGCCCTCATGGGGCTCGCTGCTTGGGCATATGGTTCCCCATCTACACTCACGTGGAACGGAAACAGCGTCACGAGCTGTTCTGGAACAAAACAAGGCTGCCCTATCGGAGGCAACCTATTTTGCCTCGGTTTGCAGGATGTCCTTGAGGATGTCCAACAAACGTGGCCCGCCATCGCACTCTTTGCATATATGGATGACATTCACATAGTTGGACCCAACGATGACTGTCTCGCAACATTTGGCAAGCTGTGCGACCTCCTGGAGCAAGTCGGGCTGTCGGTCAACAGGGCCAAGTGCAAGGCCCTAGTTGGAGGAATCCCCGAGGAAGAGGTCTGGCAAAACTCACTAAGCTCCGTTGCTGTGAGGGGTGATGACACAGGACTGGTTGTTCTGGGAGCGCCTATTGGAGGCGTTAACTTCTGCTCCAATCACGTCCGGAAGGACTTCGAAGACACCATGACCCTGTGTGGAGACCTAGGTAATCTTGGATTACCCCCGCAATGCTATATGACGCTCCTTCTCGGATCCCTCATCCACAAACCGAGGTTCCTAGTTCGGAACACACCCCCGGAAGCGACGCTGGAGGCAGCAGGGATGTTGGATGACTTCTTCACCAAGGAGGTCTTACGCCTGGCAGCAGTGGACTCACCGGTGCCCCCAAGAGTATTAACGCAGATAACGTTGTCCAGGAAGCTAGGGGGTGTGGGCCTGGGAGATCTGGCGCGCACAGCCCATGCGTCGTATCTTGCTGGTGTGCTAGATTCAGCCAAGTTTGCCCTTAATTACACTGACACGGATGTGTATGGACTCTCCGTGGATAGTCCCCAGCCTCCCCACTGGCTTCGGGCAATTCACGCCGACGTGGTGAACGCTCTAGGGGAGGCGGACGCAGGGTGGCTCAAACTTTGGGCTCTCAAGGAACCCTTGCAAAAGTTTCTGACCAACAAAGTGACTGTTCGAACGCATTCAGTCCTGTGCGGGGCCATCCATCCAGATTCCGCGGAAGCCCGACGGCTAACCCTGGTGAGGGATAAGGGAGCAGGAAATTGGCTCACTGCCCCGCCCAAAAAAGGCGATGTTCTATCTACGCACCAATTTGCGTTTGGCCTGAGGCTCAGGTTGGGTCTCGCTCAAACCAGTGCCCTACCCCCGGCCTCCAGAACGTTCTGCCCATGTACACAGGAGCTGGTCACACCCACTCTAGAACATGCGCTGGCTTGCTTCATGGGTCCAATGGCCTTCCTGCGCACCGATAGACATCACGCAATTCGGGATAAGCTCTTCGAATGGACGAGAGGACATGGTCTGCAGGTGGAACGGGAAGTGCTCCTGAGAAGAGTACTCAATGAGGTCAACAATGCACCTGAACCTAGGCCTAAGGTGATGGACCTAGTCTTCATACTGAACAATGAGCTTACATGGTCTGATGTCACAGTGGTAAATGGAAACACCGAAGCCAAAAGAGCCAGCGGGGAACAGCACCGGGCAGATGCAGCTGCAGCCGTCAAACAATCAAAATATGCGGTCAATGTTGCTAACAAGAAAGCTGTTTTCCTCCCGGCTGCCATTGAAGCGTACGGTGGCTTCTCCAAGACATTGTTGGACCTGGTGGGTCGCCTGACTGATGCCGTGGTGCCGCTAGGCGCCTCTCAATATGTGAAAGCTTGCGAAAAACAAAAGCTCATCTCCTCTCTAGGGGTTACGCTGGTCAAATGCCAGTGCAAAATGGTGGACTCCTTTTGCGGATCATTTCACGACTTCACTCACTACCCAGATAGAGGGACTCAACTATCATGCGATAACGGGGGACATCAACGCTAACGCGGCGCAAGCAGCGCCTCCAGTGCCTGAGTCAAGGCCCTCAATCGCCTCAGCTTCAACATCGAACTGTTATCCCGCTGAACCCCAGCCAGACTGGCGACCAGGCTGCTCTGGCCTTGCCAATTCCGCAGCCACCCTCGGAATCACAATCCTCAGTGGTGGAACCTGTACCCTCGGAGCTGGGACTGATGTGTGCAGCTGACCTTCCACCAGTCATAAACGAAACGGATGTCTTCGAAGGCCTCCTTTGCCAGACCGATGGCGCTTCCAAGGGCAACCCAGGGCACGCGGGAGCTGGGGCTGTATGCTACAGGGTTGGGCCAGCTGGCACTAAACTCCAGTTAGGCCTCTCAAGCCAGTACGTTGGGCCACACAAGACTGACAACGAAGCCGAGTACGAAGGCATGCTGCTGGGATTTAAACTGGTCTTCGATGCGCTTGACGCATCCCGAAGTGAGTTACCAGCCCCGGTGGACGTCCGCATGGAATGCGACTCACAAACGATGGTGGATCACATGAATGGCGAAGCCCAGTGCCGCAAGGATAAGCTCATCCCGCTCTTTGAGAGGGCACGGACTGAATGGTTCCACCTTAAGAACCTCCCAATGGTGAGGAGCGCAGAGATTAGGTTCATACGCAGGGCTTCAAACGCGGCTGCCGACCGCTTGGCTAAGACCGCGTCAAACAACCCAGTGGGTAATGGTTCCTC